>JAKTVF010000131.1:0-33208 GCA_030557055.1 Candida tetrigidarum
TTCAATTTCTAATTCCTATACTTCATTTGCTTTAACTGCCTAATCTTTGACCTTTTCCTTTGAACGCATTATTATTCCCGCTAAACCAGGAATATCCTGTACTGTTCCCACTGGTGGCAGAATCCTCGTTCTTCGTGGCTGTAGAGGAGCCAGTGGCTGCTCCGTGTTGTGATTGGAACGACATTCTTCTTCCTTGTGTGGTGGTGTTTGCTCTTGAATTAGTAAAAGCTGTCGTTCTGATTGATGTATTGATCGGGTACCCTAAGAAATCATACAATTTTTTTGGTGCCTTTAAGTAGCCCTTGTCGTAAATCGAATCGTCGATAAATTCAGCTTGATTACCTCCAAATCGGTTCTGTGTATCGACATATGTCAGAATCCCCACGCGTCTGGCATCGTCATTTCTGGTTCGTGTTGGATTTTGTCCATACGCACCACTCAACAAGTTGTAAAATGGCATAGTGTTCAGTTGAATGCAAAGATAGATGTATCCCGCAAGAATTCCGATAACTGTGTCCACTGCCCCTGAAGGTCCACGAATGATTACCTTGATCATCAAATTTCCTAGTGGTAAATAGTATGCTTTGATAGGAACAATCCCCATCAAGTTGATTTTGGCGTTCTTGTTGGATCTGGACCAGGTATATGTTACACACGCGAGCAAACTGTCGTATGGGAAAACAATCATTGGATCTATCAAAGCGTTATATAAAATGGAAAAGAGGTTGACCAATGTGCCGCAAATGATGGAATACCATAAGTAGTCAGGGAAATTTCCGTTGAACTTTCCCCCGTATGTTTCCAAATGATTGGAGAATGTATAGAAGAAATAAATATCGAGCAAGGCGTTATATCTCTGTTCTGATAAGAATGCCGATGGGATAAGTAAGCGGGTGGTGAATTTGTAAAAGTTGAGCACAACAAACAATATTGTAAAAACTATTTGTGTGTAGGTTCCGTATTTGATAACGTCTTGGATCTTCTTGACATCATCCAACAACGTGAAATAACTACCAAATAACTGTGAGAACCACGCACCGTTCACAGCAATGGCAATACATGCCATGACGGAAGCAATAGTGAAAAACCGAGTAACTGGGGGGATTCGTTGGATATTCTCAACAATGGTATTGGCCATGATGGTTGAAGTTGTGACTGTTTGGGGGGATCAATGAAGGCGATACATAAAAAAAAAGAAATAGAAAAAGTAAAAAGAAAATATTGAACACAATAGTTGATTTTCTTAACAACTGAAAAAAAAAAAAATAAAAGAACCAAAAAAAAAAGGAAAGTAAAATCTCAAATTCATTCCAAACTCATCTTGTCAACAAACAACAACAATATCCATAATCACAACAATGAAGTTAGTCAGGTTTCTCATGAATATACCCAATTCTACAAATCAACCAGTAACTGTTGAACTAAAGAATGGCAACATAATAAGTGGAACCATGCTATCATGTAACCCACTGATGAACTTGAACCTCAAGAACGTCAAATTACAGCAACCACTACAAGACCCAATATTGTTGGATTTCATAAATATAAGAGGCAACCAGGTAAGACAGATTATACTACCAGATGAATTGAACATCGAGAGTGTGTTGGCCAAGTCGGAAACCAAAATAAAAGGTCAAGGAGCTGGTCCCGGTGCCAAACCTGAATCCAATGGACGAGGAAGAGGTGGATTCAGAGGTAGAGGTGGCAGAGGCGGTAGGGGTGGTAGAGGACGTGGAGGTGGAAGAGCATTTTAATTTAACTATATACATGTATAAGTACTTATAAACAATATCATTTGTTTGTTTCTCAAAACCATGTCTTCTTGCGTTTTTCTTTCTTTTCAATCAATCTCTTATAACTTGGTCTAGCTTCAGCAATGATTTTATCCATATTTTCAATAGCTTCTTCCTTAGCCTTCGTCTTGGCTTCGTACTCGGCAACTTTGGCTTCATCAACAGGATTAACCATACTTTGAACCCAAGTCTTGTTGTGGTATTTATCTTCGTGGAATTTTCTAGGAGTTTTAGGCAATAAATCTTGTATACCGAATTTCTTTGCCAATTTGTATAAATCGGCTGATCTTCTACGAGAATATTTAGGATCTTGCCATCTACCGGTTTCTGGGTTTTTATTTGGGTAGAATGGGTTTCTCAATGGATCGGTGGTTGTAGATGGTCCCGTGGCATATTGAACGAATGGTCTTGGTGGGTATTTTATGAAAAAATTGTGTAGCGTTTGGGGAAGTTTCGCAAATGCTTCCTTGGATGTGAGTTGACTAGCCATTATGTCTATGCCTGTGTGTTATGATGGTAATGGTAAATGGTTGGCTGAAGTATGTGGGATTCTTCGTAGAGAAAAAAAAAAAAAAAATTTCACCCTATTGATTGGGAAGCGAACCAAGAATGAAAAAAAAAAAAAACCGAATGAATTGACTGATGCACACGACTACGGTTTGGTAGCACTACCACTTTAGAGATATACACATAATATGTACGTAACAATTTACCTTTTGTAATGTCTTAGTGTATTGATTCTATTTTATATACATCTATTCAGGACCGTCGATCAAACATTTGACGGCACCGTTACCAGCTCTGACTAAATCGTATGCTTTGATGGCGTCCTTGAATTTGAATCTATGGGTGATCAACAATTCAAAGTTGATTGGAGCCTTGTCTTTACCATTGACATAGTTTCTGTCCAAGATATCAATAGAAGTTTGGTAGTCACCATAACCGTATCTGAAAGAACCGTATAAGGCCAATTCTCTAGTGGAGAAGTCGGCAATTGGGAATTTAACGTCTGAGCCAGCGTTACCAATTTGAACAAATCTACCACCTGCTTTCAAGATTTTAACACCCATGTAGATACATGGTGGAGCACCACTACATTCCAAAACAACGGTAGGTTGAACACCATCGAACTTCTTGATTAAAGCTTCATAGTCACCATCGGTTTTAGAGTTGAAGGTGTGGGTAGCAGCACCCATTTCTTTGGCCATTTGCAATTTGTTGTCAAAAATATCAACAACCATGACTCTTTTAGCACCAATGGTTTTGGCAACAGCAGCGGTTAATAACCCAACTGGACCAGCACCAAAAACAACAACGTCTTCACCGAATTTCAAGTCGGCCAATTTACAACCGTGGACACCAACAGTCATTGGTTCAACCATAGCACCCAATTCCAAAGAAACATGGTCTGGCAATTTGAACAAGAAGTCAGATGGAACTTTGTAGTATTTACATAAGGTACCTTTAGGATTTGGTTGTTCTGGGTTACATGGTGGAGTAGCGGCAAATGACATGTGTGGACACAAGTGGTAGTTACCTGATTTGGTTTCATCACTCAATCTTGAAGGCACACCAGGTTCAATGGCAACTCTGTCACCAACTTTCAAGTCAGTGACTTCTGGACCAACAGCAGAAACAATACCGGAAGATTCGTGACCCAACACCATTGGGTTTCTTAAAATGAAATGGCCAATAGCACCGTGAGCGTAGTAGTGGATATCAGAACCACAGATACCGGTTTTCTTGACTTCGACTATAACATCAGTTGGGGATTCGATCTTTGGAGATTCGTATTCTTCGAAAGAAATATCGTCAACTTTGTTAAGAACTAAGGATGGGTTTGGGGTCATGTTTGTGTGTGTGTGTGTGTGGTAAGTATAATGTACTAGGTACTGGGGTAAAGAAAGAAATTAATTAATGAATAAAAAAAAAAGAAAAAGAAAAAGAAAAGAAAGAAGACTTCTGAAAAATCTGGGAGAGATGTGGAAATTCAATGTTCTATTTATATATTCGAGTTGGGCATCGTTTTTGGTGGGGCAATATTAAACACAAAATATGTAAACACGCTATATGTGTGTGTGTTTTTTTTTATGGGGGAAGAGAAAGGGAAAAAAAAAAAATCCCCGAAGGAAGGTCAATATAATTCTTCCGAAACACACACTCTCACACTAACACACAGAAAATATATAAATATTTTTTTTTGTTCGTAATTTCAAAACAGTATGTAGGGCAGGTCAAATTTAGTTGTAGTTTTTTTAAAATCATTAATGGGGGATGCAGAAATACATCTTTCCGGATGGCACTAGAGGCGGGTAGTTTAACCTGGAGAACTTTTCATCTTGGAGGGGCATAAAGCAATTCGAATTACCAAATTAATGGATATTTTAGACACGCAAGTAAGAGTGATACGGGATGGACCAATCACACCGTTTGTGTGATACAATCTTCCTACGCACGAAACTCTACAGTCACTCATACAGATTTGATAACCGTATTTTCTGAATATTTATATATTTGGAATATTGTTTGTTTTATTTTGTGTATATGTGTTTGTTTGTTTAGTTTTGTTTTTTCTTTGCTTGGGAGATTATTCACAGAAAACTATCTAACCATAGACCCCTCTTCTATTATAGGTGATGCCTTAAAGTAGATTAGTATATGTATCATTAAATATCTGTTATCTACCTAATCACAAAAAAAAGACATTCATTTATTTAGCAACGTGTTGTAAAGCGTCCAAGACTTCTAATTCGATGGTGGCTTCAGCAGCAACTTTTTCATCACTGGATTCGGCTCTCTTTTGGGCATCGGCAATCAAGTTCTTGACGGCAGAAAGATCAATTTGGTCTGGTTTGAAAGCTTCAATGGCAGAGATGGTCAACTTGTTACCTGGTTGGACCATGGCAAATCCACCGCTGACGAAATATTGTTCAGAATCACCATTCTTGGAAATGATTTCTAATAAACCTGGTCTCAATTGTTCAACAATTGGAATATGGTTGGCCAAGATACCCAAATCACCGTTGACGGATGGTAAGTTGACTTGTTGAACTTCGGATTCGTTGTACAAGGTTTGGTATGGTAAGGCCAAGGATAATTTCAAGGCATCTGAAGATGGGGCAGCTTCAGTAGCATAAGTTCTCTTAACAACGTTAGATGATTGTTTAGCAACTTGACGGAAGGCTTGTCTAAACATGGTTGATGGAATTGATGGGGTGATGGGGTGATAGGAAGTAAAGAAACCTTTCTTTTCAATTTTATTACAACTATTCTCACAGTTGAAAAAAAAAAAATAACGAAAAGCACTGGTCAATACAAAAAATGAGTGGCAGAAGAAAAAAAAAAATCTGTCACTGTGCAGTACAAAATGCGAGCATTGCTCAAATATTATTGGTTCAACGTTGATTTCCTATTTAAGTAACTACTGCCGTGCGAGTCAATCATTACTTTAATTTGTGGTTTGTGTTTTTTATCTGTGTTTTTAGTTTACTTTTTCAAATTTAGTTACCAAACTGGTTCAAGAAGTTGTCCACATCAAATTCGTCATTCATTTGATTATTGTTGTTAGCGTTCGCCTCCTCTTCTAACCCGCCATCTAATAGACTCATATTCAATCCGTCTAATATCAGCTCATCGTTGCCTAAAAGATTGTTCATATCTAGATCCATATTATCGCCCAAGTCTTTACTGTTCTGTAGCTTATCAGTCATGCCTTGGTTATTATTCAGGTTGCTGGAAGCACCGTTGTTCTCGTTATTATTATTGTTATTGTTATTATTTGAATCGTCTTCCATAGGCATATCTAAGTTCAAGTCATCATAATTAATGTCTGCGAGTAAATCAGCATCCAATTTCCCACTACCAAGACCATCATTATCATTTGGCATATCGTTGATATCAAATCCAATAAATTCATCAAAATTATCAAAATCTTGTTGTTGTTGTTGTTGCTGTTGCTGTTGTTGTTGTTGTTGTTGTAGTTCCTTCTGTTGTTGTTCTTGTTTCAACCTTTCGGCTTCGGCCTCCTCTTGTTCTTTCTTCTTCTTCTTTGCCTCTTCCTCTTCTTTGAGTTTCTGTTGTTTCAACATCTCTTCCTTTTCCTCTTGTTCCTTTTTCAATCTGGCTTCACGTTCTGCCTTCTCCTTTGCAGCTGCTGCTGCGGCGGCGGCCGCTGCTTCCTCTTCTGCCTTTCTCTTGGCTTCCATTTCTTCCTTCAATCGTTTAGCCTCCGCTTCTCTCTTTTGTCTTTCCAACTCCTCCTTCAATTTCAATTCTTCTTGTTTTTGTTTGTTCTCGACCATTGTGGCAACACACCATTTGGCGTCGTTGAACTTGGATACAGTTTCATCTAATAGTTCATCGAACTTGCCTATTTGGTTGTTGAGTTGTTGGATAACAAATGGTTGAATTAGTTGGTTGTTTGGTCCTGTTATTAAATTGCTCTGCTTTTTGTTGTTGTTGATTATCTCGAAAATATATCCTGACGTCTTCAATATCTCGTTTAAGGACGCATCTAGTCTTGTTTGTAGGTTTGCTGACATGGTTACGGTAGTTGGTGATGTATTACAGAATACAGTGTGACAAGTTCGGCTGTTGTTTTTCGAAAATGTACAACAAAAAAAAAATGAGAAAAATTCCCTTAGCGGAGAAATCATAAAAAAAAAAAATAAAAAAAAAAGTTATCTCCGAGTGTGTTGGTGTAGTTATCACATACCATACTGTAATATACTAAATCAGGTATACAAGTTATCTCCCTGTTTTACCACATTTTTGTAATGTCATATGAAGATCCTGTGTAGTGCAATGTTGTTGATGCATTGAAACTCTAATAGTCTGTTCTTCATTCTCAGCCACACATCTCATAGTGTGATAAAACTTTTGGTTCACACACACACAATTTTCAATAGTCTCATATAGGGTTAGCGATAAATCACCGATGACCAGCATTTGGTGTTGTAGCTCTCTATTGTTAATTTTTTTTTGAAATGGTGTAATCCACTAGTAATCCAACTTTCGGAAATAGGTTGTAAGAATAAGCAAACATCAAACTTTAATTCTCTCAATCCTCGAGTAATAGTCGCATGATTGTCGGAAATTGGAAAATATTGCGACTAAATACATGGCCAAAACAAAGGATATCCTTTCTTTCCAAGTTTCAACTCTAATTGATCTCCATTTATTAGTGAATATATTTAATTTCTGTCCAAGAGGAGGTTTGGAGACTGAAATTTTTATCCTTTCACTTTTACTGGTATAAACTATGCCAGTTCATCTCTGTATAGTTTAAAATTCGTCTAACTTTCCATTAACAACATTAATCATCTACATGATAAATCATTTTTACAAAATATTTGCAGCAATTTCATACTAAAAAATTAAAATAATGGAGAATAATATTATACATTCGTAGAAGACTAGAATTTATGGAATGAACACCAAAATGATTCAGTATCTCATAGACATAGACATACCCATCACCAATCTCCACTGCCTCTCGACTGTCTTCCCTCTTTGATAACACATTGGAGGGTTGACTCGTCCATTTGTTCAACACGATGTTTCGCGAATTCCACAAAAGAATTATAGTACGTGGAAGGGACAAAACACAAACAACTCTGGTGCGCGGCGAGGACAAACAACAAAAAAAAAAAAAATTGAAGAAAAAGTTCGCGTCTTAATCCATCACTAATAATTATATACCAGCTACATTTTGTTTTTTTTGCTTTGTTTTGATTTCAACTTTTTTTTCTTTTTCTTTATAATTACCTACATTTGTTATTAGTTTAATACCCGCCATTAATTCAATTACGTTCTTTTACTACTATAATGGTTCCCGATTCAATTATCTCAAGAGACGGTCCATTAGGACACGTCTGGTTAGCAGCTAACTATGAAAAGAAATTATCAAAACAACAATTAATGAACACCAATATTATCAAGTCAACCGAGTATATTGCCAATAATCCTATAATTACCGACGTGTCAATTTCCCAAGAACCAGAAAGTAACTCACAGGATATAACTCTCCGATTGTCAGGACAATTGTTATTGGGTATTGTCCGTATTTATTCCAGAAAAACCAAGTATTTACTTGACGACGTGAATGATATATTATATAAATTAAAGGCGTCATTTAAATTATCCAGTGGAGTCAATTTGGGTTCAGATAACATTTCCAACCAAGTCAATTTACCACCTCAACAAACAATTTTACAAAACTTGAATAATATCATCTTGAAGGATCAAGTTACCTCAGCAAATTTGTTACAGCAAGAGGACCTTGATTTGAGTAACTTGTATGGCGACTCACAACAAGCTTCTGCAAATTTAAGCGGGATATTCAGTCAATCTGCTGCTGCTTCTCAATTATCACATCCACAAGACTCCGATTTTGACCAATCTTTAGAGTTCCCAAGATACGAAGAAGACGCGATAACTCCTGGACCAACCGATGACTTTGAATTGGATTTTGACTTGAACATGGATGATGATCATTCAATCGAAATTGGTCGTGACGCCGGTCCTGGTATTGATGATAGAGATATGTCTGTTATTTCTGATATTGGTAAAGAAAGAACCATGGGGAATATTTTTGATATTGATTTCGGTCAACCAATAGATACATTGAATGACGAAGAAAGACAACAGGAGGAGGAAGAAGAAGCCAACACTCAAGCAGCTCAACAGGGTTGTAATGGCCAACAATCAGCAGAACAGCCTCGTAGAAATAGACAAAAGAGAACCAGAATAACCGAAGACGGTCAAATTATAACCAACAACAGAAGACTTGTGGTTGATTCGGAAGAAGCAATGGCAGGAGTATCGGTACAAGAATTAAGAGACAATCAAGACAGACTCTTACAAGGACAAGGATCCAGTTTTATCACGCTTCGTTTATCAGAGGTTGAAAAACTTAAACTAATTGAAGAACTAGCATTGCCTGTTGCTACCAAGAGAAGAAGGCTTTGGAACATGGATGCAGAATTACAATACAGATGTGCAGAATTAGCGCTTCAAGAACAAGAACAACAACAACAAGCTGAAGGAGAAGGAAACCATGAAGACGGCACTCAGGATGATTTCCAATTTGATGACCACTCTATGGACTTTGATTTGGACTTGCCTGATTTCAATGATGTCCCACAAGACGAATATAATCAAAGTATGGCTGAAATACAGGCAGCCGAAGATCTCAGTGACGATGAAAACTCTCCAAGCAATACCGCCAAGGCAACAGAACAGATTGGTAAAGAATTGGTTGATTTGTTTAAAACATCCAATACTGTTGAATTTGGTGAATTGGTTGAAACAGATTCCAAAATACATGAACATTCATTTGATCAGTTGCCTTTGGGTGTTGTTAACAAGAACAAGGATTACATTAACACCAAAAAGGAAGCCAGTAAATGTTTCTTTGAGTTGCTAGTGTTGGCCACAAACGATTGCATTTCGTTGGAACAAGAACCACAACCAACCACGATTGCTGGTGATATAACTATTAGATCAAGAGACAGAATGTTTAGTCAATTTATATAAACATTATTTCCTTTTTTTTTATTGTATTATTTGTATTATTAATACTATTAGCTATAAACCTTTATCAAAATCGCTACTCTTAGACTCTTTTAAAAACTCATCAATTTGGTAAATCATAATTTGACTCTTGACAATTATTACAAGCTTATCAGCAGAATCATTAAATGCAATACTCGTGATTTCATCATCGCTTTCCATTACCATGGCTATTGGAGAGTACAATTTCTTTTTAAGGTCCCAAATATCGATGCTTTGTTTCCCATTTAAAAGGTTAGAATGACCCAATGTAGCAAGCTGCAATGATGATTTCACAGGTCGTATAGCAATATCTTGCACAATATACGGGGTGGGGATATCTTTAAACGGTTCGATCTGCTCCTTGACCCATAATTTGATGTTCCATTCAGAATGAGTTGTAATTATGTAATTTCCAAGTTTCTTCAATGAATGAATCATTGACAAGTTGGAATCTTCATGGATCAATTGACCCGTGCCATTGTATAATTTCCCATCACTGGCGCCGATTATTATATCCGATACAAAACTTGTGCCGACAACTTCATCTGATCCAACATAAACAGCTTCATTGACCTGTAATCCTTCTATAGTACCACTATCTTTATTAAATATTTTGAAGCTCATCTTGGGTTCAGCTAGTAAATTCGTTGACCATACGTTGATAATCCCATCTTGAGATATCGAAACTATGCATCCATTCCCATCGATCAACAATTGTGTTAAAAATACAATTTTGTTTAAATGCAAGGTAACCGATGCTTTGTTGTTGTTGCCATTGCTGTTGTTCATTATCGAAGTGTATAATGGAGTCGATAACACCGGTATCAAAGATATTTGAGAATCATTTAATTCCCATATACAAACTCCTCCATTTTTCAACCCGCCAATAATTCTATTCTCGTTATATCTGTCAAATTTTAATACTTCAATTTGTGATAATGAATTTAGGTAATATTCTGGGAAGATTTTGGGCGTTTCGATATTATATATAATTGCGTTGCTTGAACTGGATTTGGTGAATGGGATTGCCAACCAATTATCATGGACATCAACAGATACCATGGATTGTTTCGTATCAAAAGTGGCCCATTTCTTTATACCCGATGGAGCTGTTTCACCATTAACATGTTCGTGTTTCCCATTTGATAGAATAACCGTATTTGTGACATGCAATTTGTTAACCAATTTAATTGAGCTGGTCAATGCTTTATTCAATTCCTCTTCAGATATCTCCTGTTTATCAACAAGTTTGATCTCTCTTTCTGGTTCTGGTTTTGTATCTTCTTCATGTTGTTCTTCTTCTTCTATAGGAGCATCTGTCTGCACTGATTTGTCATATCGGCTAACCTCTTTTTCAATGACTACCTTAGGTCTCTCTGCAATCAACACATCTGATTGTGTTTGAGTTGATACATCAACACTTTTTCTAGTTGGTTGTTCTAAAAAACTGGGGGATATTTCTCTTGTTGGCAGTGGCGACAGTTGTGTTGGTCGTTCTTGTAACAATCGTTTCTGTTTTAGTTCTTGTAATCTCTGTCGTTTCTGTTCCAACAATTGTTGACGGTCTGTAGTTGATATTGTCATTGTTTGTTTCGGATCCACTACTACTATTGTGTGTGTGTACAACAGACTGATCTCGATGTTTCTCATTGGAAACGCGTATTCAAAGAATTTTCTTGTATTTTTTTTTTTATTTTTTTATTTTTTTGCGAGATCAACATCAACTTCACCATTTCATTCCATTAATAAACAAACAAAGAAACAAACATTAACCATCACCACACAATGGACATTGACGATATTTTAAAAGACTTTGAAGAATCTTCTCGGAATGAACAACTCACCACCAGATACTCGGGTGTTTCATCAACCACTACCAATTTATATCAAGAATTATTAACCTGCATGATAAATGAACGAATGTCTCCGGAATTGTTACCTTATAAACATGACCTCATGTCATCTGTATTAACGGCCATGTCAGAGCAACAGCAATTCCTATTAGAATCACATGAATATGGAGACATGAATTCCAATAATGGAGTATTATCCGGTGACTTTAAGTTACAGCTTATGATTATCGAAACAGATTTAGAACGGTTGAATTTCATTATTCGAATGTATATCAGAACAAGAATATCCAAATTGCAAAAGTTTACCATCTTCTATATAAACGAGACCACCAATGCCAATAATGAACTATTGAGTAAACAGGAGAAGGCGTATTTACAGAAATATTTCCAGATTTTAAGTCAGTTGTATAATAATTGTTTCTTGAAGAAAATGCCCCAGTCGTTGACCTTCCTAGATGATACTAGTGGAGCAGAGTCCATGATAGTTAGCCCGGATATAGACCAACCGGTATTTATTAAATGTATTCTGGATAGACCAATCATATTAGATCGTGATGGAAATACAGAAATCGACTTGGAATTAGTCAAAAATGGTGTCTATGTGGTAAAATATAGTCTAGTTAAAAAGTATATAGAATTAGGTGACATAATAATGATATAAAGGTAGCCCTATCTTGGGGTGCTTATAATATACGATAATCACACCCACCTGGACATTCTGTATTCTCACCTTGGATAAACCATTCTTTCAAACATCCAAAATGACCTTGATGTCCACATTTCAAACCCACAACCACTGCTAATCCTTTACATGGTTCGTTACAGTACACACACGTCAGTTGTAATTTGTTACATTCATCACAATACCAATATCCAAACTCACCCTTCTGCGAGAGTTGGGATTTTTCATTAACCAACAACGATTCACAGTTTGAACAATAAAACCTTAGGTCGAGATCGACAGAATAAAACTTTTGTAATTTATTCTTAATATCCAGGCTTGTGGAGTTGATAATATTAACAGCCGTGACAAACAATCCTTTTTTCTGCAAAATGTCAATGTATAAACTGACCCATTCCAAATACTCATACTCACTGATTGCATCTTCTGCAAGATCATAAAATAGTATTGCTGCTGTAGCACAAAATACAAAATCTCCTTGAAGAACAGCATAGTCTAATGATTTTCTCAACAAGCTTTTAAACTTCCAAGCACGGGTAAGTAACTTTTCATCACCGTTATCAGTAGTTTTTAACGCTAACGACAACCCGGAAATTGCAGGCACAACGTTCCTACCGTTAAACAATTCGTTTTTCTTTTGATCCAACCAATTATGAACTGGCGACTCTCGTGCAGAAGAGATTTGTTGTTTCGGTGGTATTTGCCCCCTAATTGGCTGTGGAGAAGATACAATGGAACTTGAAAAAGTATGACTTGAAGGAAGCGAGATACCTACCGATGTCGGACTTGATCTAACTGCCAATGAGTTGGCAATATTTAAATTTTCATCATCCAAGTCCTCCACTTTTGACGACCTACTTCTGATTTTAATTGGTTCCAGGTTGGAATGAAGACTCTGCTTATCACTATTACCTTCGACTTGCTTGGTGTCTTCAGTTTGTTTCTCATCTACATCATCTTCCTCTTCGACAACTGCTTCCTCATCTTCCCTTTCCTTTTCTGCTTGTTCTTCTTCTTTCTCTTCTTGTTGCTGTTGTCTTTTTTTGAGTTTGAAACTAGTCGTGGAAAAACTGTTTGTTCTACTCGCCGAGTTGATCTTTTCCATAAGATTTCCACCAGAGCTTGTTCTCTGTTTGACTGACTTTACCAGTTTACTTGCTTGAATATTGGTTCCAAAACTTGAATTGGTTCTGAATGACTCTGCAAAATTACCCAATACAGACAGAACAGATTTTCCTCGCATACTGTCAGTACCACTGCCAGGAGCACCTCCGCCTGTATTCCCTAGATTTGGCTCTTCTTGATTTTGTCTTTGTTTTTGTTGTTTCTCTTCTTCTTCTTGTTGTTGTTGACGTTTTTCCAATTGTTCGATGGTCATTGGTGCCATCTGCGATTCAAAATGTTCTTGAAGACTAACAGCCAATAATCTCCATACTTGACATGTTCGATTACTGTTGACACTAGCTGCGGTACTAGCATTCAATAGGCACACGTCTATGATCGTAAACCCATCGGGTAGTTTCACTAAATATTCATTGGATAGTTTTTTAAAGATAAATTCGTCATTGGAAGGTATTGGTAATGTCACTGGCATCACATAAGCAAATGCATTTGGTTGTTTGATATTGTTGTTATTACGCTTGAAAAGCAGGGTGGTATGTGATGCGGCTGATTGCGGAATAGGTAATGACGATATGGATGAATCTTGTGTGGTTTGTGATATATTACGAGTCAACTTTGGTCTAGTTGACATATTTGTCATCAGGTAATCATGATTTAAAAGTCCTGTAGCACTTCGTGTGATTGGGAGTGGTGCCTTTGTAGATGGCTGAACCAACAGCATTGGATTATGTGTATAGGATCTAGTTAAAGTTGCCTTTTCGACTGGTGATGTAGTCAATGAACTATAATGGTTGTTACTGCTAATGTTAGTATTATTACCACCCTCTTCATTATCTAATCCACCACCACCACGTCCATTACCTTCAAATTCAGAACTTCCATCAGGTCTGTCATTTGAATCATTTACACCTAATTCGAACTCGTATTTGTCTTGATTCACCATCGAAAAGTTGTTATTATTATCCCATGCCATAGCCACATTGTTTAAATCATCGAGTGGTCTACTAACATCATATTCGTCAAATCGATCCAAATTGTAGGAATTAAATGTGCTGGATTTGGATAGTGTCCAGATATTCCTGTCTCGATGTCCGTTTCTTGCCCAAATGAAATTCTGAATTGGTTTTTTGGAATGTATGATCTGCTTGGGGACATATTTCCTACTCAAATTGTAAATAGCAACCGTTGGATCATCATTCAAGTACAGACATGCAATGTCATAATTATGTAAGGGATTGATCTTTGTGGAAGATTGTTGTACATCGTCAAATTCATCTCTAGGTTCGTCAAAGTTTGGATATGAACTCCATCGTACTTTGAGAACAGGTCCAAAGGTATTTATTGTATTTTCAGGAGTTGAGGATCTATTGGATTGTCCGTCCTTAAAATTGAAAACTGATATTCTCTGGTCTCTTCCACCTGTAACGACAATTTCCCTTTCCGGATGAATATGTAGCGACAACGCAGGTCCAGTATGCAAATTCCATTTCTTTTCAGGACTATATATGTTGCCACCGCCTCCAGTATTTCTTAAATCAAATTTACACAATGCTCCAGAATCGTGTACCGATAAAACACAAATTTTATTCCTCACCACCGAATGAGGTGAATACTGACATGCACGAATTGGATCAGAATGTAGATTTGCTTGGATTGTGATTTTTGGTTCCGGTGACGAACTCCTTAAATCCCATAGTTTGATTGTACCATCCTGGGAACCGGAAATTAATTGGTTTTCAGAATCCACGAAATCCAAGGAATTTATTGTTCGTTTGTGGTCGGAAAACCTGCCCGTCACTGTTCCTTGACCGTTGGGTGATATTTTATACACCGACACCACACCGTTCGATAATCCTGTGGCAATTGTACTTTCACACGTCTTAATTGTGTTGACATTAATGATCTTACTCGGAGCAACACGGGAATTATAAATCGATTTACTATCCAATAGATTAATATCATCAATTACTCGTTGTTGACTTTCAGAAATACATAAGAGTCGAAGATAATTTTTCCCACCAATGACGATACTGTGCAATTCAGTACCATACCCACCAACCTGTATTGGGTAGTTCAATTGCGATAATGACATGGTTTCCTTATCACATTGATAGCTTAGTCTGTTCCCGGTTGACGGTCGATGATTAATTTTATTTCTTCTTGATCTCGATGAAGTTGGTGATGGGATTATCTCATGCGATTGAGGTGCACTACTGCCTGTGCTTAGTGTTCCATAAATATTAAAGGCAAATTTTGCAAAATTGCTCTGGCCCAGACCATTGCCCAGCGACATGATGGTTTATAATTTGTTGCTGTGCTGATAGTTCGAAGGAAATAGTGATAATAACTCTATTGCACAAACAAAAAAAAGAGAACCCCAAAAAAATAAGTCTACAAAAGAAAACTTCCCAAAAGAAAAAAAAATAAGTACTAAGATAACACCACATAACCAAGCAACCCAGACAATTGATAACAAAACTAAAGGTACCACGTCCATGTTTTTAACACTTTATAAACTTGCCAAAGTTTGTACCCAAATAGGAGCATCCATAGCAGTGTTAGTGCTTGTGGGGCTCTACACCTATCAAAACAGTTTAATATACCCAGCCTCGTTAAACGACGGCCATGGCTATTGTGCTACCCCAGACGAATATGACATGCCATATGAATTGGTGCAATTGAAAACAGAAGATGGAGAAACTTTACAATGTTATCTGTTGAAACAAGATGCCCTGAGCCCTTCGTATTCAAACAAGACGGTATTGATCTTATCTCCTAATGCCGGTAACATCGGACATGCCTTGCCTATTGTTTCTGTATTTTACAAGAACTTTGGGTACAATGTGTTTATCTATAGTTACCGAGGATACGGTAAATCCACTGGTGCTCCTAATGAAAAGGGGTTGAAACTCGATGCCGACAGAGTAATGGAATACTTGACTAAAGAGGATAGTCAATTTCAGCAATCCTCCCTAATCTTATATGGCAGATCATTAGGTGGGGCTGTGGCTATTTATATAGCTGGCACTAAATCAGCTTCAGTTCATGCATTGATATTAGAGAATACATTCTTGTCAATTAAGAAAACCATACCACATGTGTTCCCATTATTAAAGTACATCACCATGTTTGTGCACCAAACTTGGGATCTGGAAAGCTTGGTTCCCTTGATATCGCCAAATATCCCTGTTTTGATGTTATCTGCCAGAAATGACGAGATTGTTCCTCCACAACATATGGACAAGATATATGAATTGATGCCTAGTAAGGCTAAAGAGAAACTCGATTTCGAAAACTCTGCTCATAATGACACTGTTTTACAGGAAACATACTGGGATAGCATACATTCCTTTATCAGGAACAAAGTAAACCCAGTTGGATTTTAGACAACCTTTTAGACTACTTTCTTTTCATATCAAAAAGAGATAATAATTATAATACACATTGTTTTGTTTTTGTTTTTGTTTTTCTTATACATATTTATATATATTCATGTTGTACGTTATTATGATATTGAAAAAAAAGTGACAGGCGTGTTTAAATATACCGTAAAATTACAAGACAATTTGTGGTTCAGCACCTCTAGTGTTTGAAGCATCGTGGGACATGAATTCCACTTTTTGTTCATCTTTCAATTGCAAGACTTTCTTTAATCTTTCACCAACGGTTTTCAATTTAGAATCGTCACAATCCTTGGTCCAGATACCAACTCTATAAGCTTGCTTTCTGATGTTCAAGACAATACCGTTGACTTCGTTTTCATCGTCTTCAATGGTTTCACCAATAACGGCCAATAATCCTCTTAACCATAAATCATTTATAATTGGGTTAACTTCCAGTTTCTTGGTGAAAGAAAATTGCCATTTACCACCCTTGGAGTTAGCTTCATCTTCCCATTCTGGTCTAATGCCTTCTTTGAACAAATGGTAATCTGATTTCAAAGGTAATTGGTTAGCTTGAGGAATTGAGTTGTAGATTCCCCAAAATTCTTCAACTGAGGAAAAAGTTATGACTGGTTTCAATAAATCATGCCAGTTTTCGCTCTTGTTGGTTTGTGGCTTGGTGTACCATAAAGTCCATCTACTGTTCAAAGGATGTTTAGCATTGAATTCTTCCTTTGTATCAAAAACGGTCTTGGAATCCAATGATAATTCTTCAGTTTTTTGAGCTAATTCTTCAGACATAACTATTGATGACAAGTTAGTAAATCAGATCGAATCAAATCGAACAAAACATCACAGAACAAAACTAGTCTATCGGTGATCCATCATCGGGCGAATACATACTCTATCAAGTTTGGTTTAGTACAATAACTTTCTCTAGAGTAAAAAAAAAAAGAGGAAAAAGAAAATAACAAATTGGTCTTTTGACTATTAAATGCTGATGGGATTTTTTCTATGGTTCGTCTAACAAAAAAAAAAAAAAAAAAATTATATAAAAAAAAAGAAAAAAACGAAAAATTTTCTAACCCCATTCACACGACTAAAAATCAGTTGTGCATTTTTTTTTTGGTAGAGAGATTAAAACTGCAAGATTATGTATGAATAAAAACCTAATCGTATATAAAGATATGAGAAACCAGACAAACTATATAACAAAAAATACAAGTATTAAATGAGCGATCTACCCGATCCATGTATGGGTTAGTCTTTTTTTCTTCTCTATGGATCGAAATGAAACGCAAGCATAACAACACCAATACAGTAAGAAATCTAAAGCAATCCCAATAAAACAACAATACCACCAATAGCACCGGTATAGAAGTTATCAAAGTTGATGTAAGCAGGTGCATCATTTGAGTTGGAAATGGTTGTTTGACTGTAGCTTCTAATACTACTGAGAGTTCCACTGATAGATCCCAATCCAACACTGCCGCTTTGAATAGCATCTGCATCGGCAGTAGTATAAGTACTTAAAAATTTTTGGGAGTAAGCGGTGGAAATGGTGACAAGTTGACCACCGACAGTGGTGGTGACCCACACATAAGTGGCTGAAGTGGTGGTTGGCTTAGAGTCTCCTCCGTTGTCTTGATCTGCTAATGCCAATGCCAATGCCAAGTAAGATGTAATGAAAACTATTAGTTTAGTGAAATTCATATTGGTAGTCTAAGGTAGAATGAGGAATAATATCTATAATAAGCGAGTGTCTTTCTAAAACGTGTGTGAATGAGTTGGAGATGTAATGTTTCTTTTTATGATTTATATCCAACTTGAAATAATGAGATTTACTTTAAAGATCTAATAAATAGCTTAAAAGAAAATAACAGCCAGTACCGAAATATGTAGGTGTAGGTTTGATAATAGAAGGGAGTCGGTTAAGATAATTAAGTTAAGTTAAATTATAATAATCTTAAAAGAAGTCAAGGGATGAAAGTTTGATAAAAATAATTTTTTGTTGTTGTTGTTGTGGTTGTTGTGGTTGTGCTTGTTTTGCTTCGTTCTGCTTGGAACTGCGCCAAGCTTGTTTCTTTTCTTTTTTTTTTTTTTCGTCTTTTTCTCAGGAGAACAAAGGAGAGTCGTGTCTTTGTGATCAAGTAAAATGTCTGAAAATGTGAATGTCGTCAAAGGTGGGAGACATTTTTCTTTGGGTGAAAAAAAAAAATATAAAAATAAACTACTACAATATCTTTTAGATGAGCATCTCTTGATAGTAAGTTCTTACCCAACAACTAACAAACCCACACCATGGCAAAGAAATCATTAGCTGACCAAATTTCAAGCTTATATACACCTAAGACAGACTATGATATAGAAGATCACGATCTAGGTCAAGCAAATGGTGATAACATCTTTGAGCACAATGGAGGATCTGATATCGCATCAGAAGGAGAAGATGATGGTGATGATGATGAGTTAAGAAACGAGCATTATGTGGAAACTTCCAAATCTAAGTTGAGACAGAGTAATGGAGGAGTGAGCTTGGGAGAAAAATATGTCGGTGATATTGTCAGCAGGGATAATTTGTATGACGATGATGAAAGAAATGAAAATGATGACGACGAGGAGTCTGAGGAGTCAGAAGTAGATATTCAAGGTGGCGAAATACACGGGGAAGAAGAAGAAGAAATTTCTGACGTAAGTGAATCAGAAGAAGGAGAAGGAGAAAACAGTGTATCTGAGGAAGACGAAGAGGAGAAAGACAAGGAAGAGGAAGAAGAGGAAGGGTCATCATCTCATAAAAGACAATTGTTGAAACAATTAATGTCGAAAGAAAGATCTCATATTGTCAATAGATTATCACAATCAGGCACCAATGATGCATTAAAAGGATACGCTATTCAACAACAAAACAAAATATTTGAAAAGATTATCGATGTTAGATTGAAATTCCAAAAGTCTGTCAATAGCAGCAATTTATTACCAATAAATTCCACTGCATATGAAGAAGTCAAGTCAGATGAAAGTGATAAATTGGTTAAAAAGACCAAAACGGAACTATTTGAATTATTGGATGGATTATTTACACTTAGAAACAAACTTCAAGAAGATAACGAATCTGAGTCCGATCAGATAGTTTCACCAAAGAAAAGATCATTCGATAAATACTCACAGGTCACAAATCAAGCAGACTCTAAATTGAATTCAAAACGTAATGTGGTTTTAACTAAATGGTCAGCAAAAGTTTCCAATTCATCAGGTAGTAATGCCATGAATGCCAACAAATTCAAATCCATTAACCAATCATTTGAACAGCAAGTCAATAACAATTTATCTGACATGGATAGATTAATCAAAAGAACCAAGTTAAACAGAAGAAATGTAACTCCAATTGGATACAATCCAGAAGAACACCAACAACAACAAGAACAACAGAAGGAGGATGAAGAAGACCACGACGATGATATTCCTGAAGAAACAATTGTCCGTAAAAAGACCCAAGGTTTAGAAAACAATTATATATTCGATGATGAAGATTTCTACAGGGTTTTGTTGAATGATTTAGTCGACAAAAAAGTCCAATCAAGTGATCCAACAACAGGTATAACAATAAGTTTAAAGTCTGCTCAAAAGGTTAATAAATTGAAAAATAACGTTGATACAAAGGCATCAAAGGGAAGAAAGTTAAGGTATCATGTTCAAGAACCAATTGCCAATTTTGAATCTTCTATTGGTTCATGGAAATGGAATGATGATCAAATCGATGAATTTTTTGCCTCGTTATTGGGTCAAAAAGTTAACATGAATGAAATTGACGAAGAGGCAAATGATGAAGATGAAGACGAAGCAGACGACGATATCATTCCAGAAGATAATGGTATTCAATTGTTTGGGTAAATAGTTTATATTGATAGGTAATAATAGAAAGATCCCATTATTAAAAATGACTACAATTATGTAAAATTTTAGTTCACAGAAATATTTATTTATTTATTTGTATTCTATATGGCTAATATTATGTATTCTATGAAATGCATTGTTAGTATAATCATTCCTAATAAAATTATTAGAAAAGGATAAATTGTTTAGGTATAATATCAGACAAAAAAAAATAAAGGTAGCTTGGGTTTTTCCACATCGACATTACGTCTCGAGCCAAATGCACTCGGTGTCATCATACTAATACAACAATTATCCTAATTATTCAAAGAATAAGTGGAAACATACTTTTGTTAGTTTGGTTCGTTGGTTGGTTGGTTGGTTAGTAGAAGAAAGAAAAATTGTATAAAGAAAGAAGAAAAAAAATTTTTTTTTTCAAAATTCTCATCGGTGTGCTTTTTATACTGCTAATGTCGGATACCACGACTTTACGACATCTTCCTGTACCACAACAATACTAGAAATTCACCAAGCGAAATTTAATTTTATTTTTTTTTAGGGCTAAAGTCAACAGTTAGCCATCAATCTAAACAGCCCAACAACCACCAATCACAACATGTCGTCAGAGAATAAATACAAATATCGAATAGAGATTCAACAAATGATGTTTGTATCTGGTGAATCCAACGATCCACCGGTTGAAACAACATCATTAATAGAAGATATAGTTCGAGGACAAGTTATGGAAATCTTAACTCAATCTACCAGAACCGCCAATTCACGAGGCAGTAGAAGTATAACACCAGAAGATGTTATCTTTTTAATCCGCCATGATAAAGCCAAAGTCAATCGTTTGCGTACTTATTTATCTTGGAAAGATGTTCGTAAGAATGCCAAGGATCAAGAAAGTGGGGGTACGGAATCATTAATTGAAAATGATACCGCTGGTGCTGCAGGTGGAGTTGGCGGTGCTGGAGGAGTAGGTGGGAATAATCCAAATCAAGCTAACGGACAAGCACCTAATGATTCTTCCAAGATGTTGTCTAGGTATAAGAAATCGAAAATTAGATTACCTTGGGAATTACAATTTATGTTTACTGAACAACATTTGGAAACTCAAGATGAAAATGAAACTATTGATGATGAAGAAAAAGCCGCCTCTATTCAAAGATTGAAGAAATTGAAAATGGCTGATGATAGAACCAAAAATATGACTAGAGAAGAATATGTTCATTGGAGTGAATGTCGACAAGCTAGTTTTACATTCAGAAAGGCAAAAAGATTTAGAGAATGGGCACAAATGACACAATTATGTGATACTAGACCTAATGATGATGTTATTGATATATTAGGATTTTTAACTTTTGAAATTGTTTGTTCGTTAACTGAAGAAGCCATGAATATTAAGAATTCAGAAGATAAATTACATCAAATACAAAAGGAAAAACAAGATCTGGATAATAATAATGTGAAAAAACCCAAGAAAAGAAAATATTTATTTGATAAACCTGATGAATTGGCTAGTCCAATTTTACCTCATCATATCGAAGAAGCATGGAGAAGGTTACAAGCTACTGATTTCAAACATAAAGCTGGTCGATCGTTTGGTGGTGGTAGAATCAAAACAAGAACCAGATTAATTTAATACTTATACACAGGTACACTAGGTATAGTTTCTTGTAATGTAGATTCATAATAGAAGTCACGATATTTCAAAAAACTCTTGATACTTGGTTTCCCCTGAGCACTAGCATCTTTTTCAAACAGATCAATTGCCTTTTGATATTGACTCCAATGTCTTGCCATAGGTAGTAAATCAAGTAATAATGAAGTATTGTTAATATGGTTTAAACATGAAGTATCTGGAACACCAACAGTATCCATCATGGAAAATGATCCACCCCCGGTACGAGTTTTCCTGACTGATATATTCAGATAATATTTCGCTCTTGAACCAAGGAAAGATTTAGTTTCATGGCGTAAATCATTGATATGTAGTTTCAGTATTGGTATTAATCTATCAAGATCTTGAATAGTGTCAACGCGTGATTGTAACACATCTCCAATGTTTAGTTCAAAAGGTAATGTCCTATCTGATGAATCGTCTAACCAATAAATATCATCAAGTTCATTTTCTTGTAATGTTGATTTAAAACGAGATTTGGATAAAGATTGGATAATATCAGCTGATGATCCAATATCTAGCATATCAGCAACTTTAGTCAAGTCATTCACCTCTTGTGAAAACAACCCATCAGATTGATGATGTTTCTTTGAAATTATAGTAATTGAACCATTGTACCCTGTCAGTGGTTTACACAAGATCTGACATTGCCATAAACATCCTCTAATATCAAAATTATGTCCGCTTTTCCAATATTCATCCACAATCTCTTCTAGAATATCATCGGCAACATCACAATGATGCACAATACAACAAATCCATAAATAATCAACAACCAATTTCTTCAGAACACAATAATCATCGATGAAAATAATTGAATTATCATGTTGCGCAAATTCAATTAAACTTTTTGGTATGTTCCATAATTCCTCACATGTTAAAATAATTGGTCGTTTAGAAATATTAACAATTTCTTGAGCAACACCCCAAAATGTCTTGTCTTGTTCAAATAAAATATTCACATCTTCAAACAATACCAACCCATTATGAAATTCGGAAGTATCTTTAACCGATTGTGTGGTACATAATTCTTTTAAATTATTATAAATATCTTTCCTGCCTCGATTCTGCCCCGTGTTGATCTCGTGTACGTATCCATGAAGTTGATTCATCACCGTATGAACAGCCGTTGATTTCCCTGATCCACATGATCCTTGTATGATTAGAAATGGTGAAAACACCTCTTCATCAGTCTCTTCGTCTTCTTCATCATCATCATAAACAACAAATGAGCCATACCCTTGTTGAAGTTGCTGTAATCTGCGCTGTTTGATCTTTTGTTTCATATCTTTGATAGGTGCTTGAGATTTAAGCTTGGCAAAAGAATTAGAAATCCATTGGTATATTTGGGTTTTGTTTTCTTTATGCATCAATAAATCATTAACATGCTGTGGTTTGAAGAAATCAACCCATAGTTCAATGCCTGAAGTTTGACCAATCTTATTAAATGCAAATTGCAAGGCTGGTGCTTTATTGAGATTGGGTAGTTTCAACATTGCATACTCTTGAAGACTACTCATTAAAGGACGGCTTTCATAACTATACTCTTTCGTTATTTTTGAAGTCAATTTATCGGGAACGTTCTCAAATACTCCAGTAACATTTATGTCGAAATTCCTTTGTCTTTTGGGTAATGAAATCCGTCTGGGTATTTCATTTGTAGTATCATCATATACATGGAGTTGCCATTTTTTCAAATCATCAGGAGGTTTGTTCTGTTTTTCTTGTTGAATATGTTCTAATTTAGTAGCAGTTTTACTAGCTTGCATCATACTTGCAAAAAATGACTTGCTTGATTTCCCACTGCCATTACCATTACCACTGTTATTACTGCTTCCTCTAGAAATCAATGGATTGTCGTACTGTTTTATTTTGGCAAGTTCAGTTGAATCCACCTTCAAGGTAATAAACAAACTCTCCTTAGCTTTATCAGGTATATTGGATCTTGGTTTCTTGGTAGGTTGTTTTGCCTTGTCTGGTTGTTTCAGATTAAGAATGTTGAAAACACTTGATTTGGGTTTAGACTCGTAGATCTTTCTTTCTATATCGGAAGTATGAGGTTGTGACTCTTCTTCCTCTAGTTCTGATATATCTGAACTATACCTCAGTAGAACATCAGGACTCACCTTAAGTCTAACGAATTTACTTGACTGTGGTTGGTCTTGTTCATGTTGTTGTTGTGTAGATGGTTTCATCCGACTAAACATGTCTTGTATTTTGACACTCTTTGCATTTGCAAATATTTTTGATTCTATCACTGCTGTATCATCACACTCTACTTCTTCGACTATCAGATCTGAGGAATGTTGGCTTAGTATCTTTGGAGGTACTTTCAACGTGACTAATTGTTTTGGTTTGAAATTGGAAAATAGATCTTTAACACTTGTTGATTTCTTATTAGCAAAGATCTTTCCTTCTATATCTAATGTAGTGTCTACTGCATCCGATACTTCCATTATTGAAATATCTTCTTCTTCCTCTTCTTCAATTTCAATGATATTGGTAGTTGGTGGAGAAGATGCAAGTTGTTCTGGTTGTGCCGGTTTCTGAAAAACTTTAAATATATCTTTTGAACTTATAGGTATACCCAGATGATACACCTTTGATTCTAATTCAATCACTTCCTCATTCTCATTAATCATAATAATATCATTGTCTTTGTCGATGTCATTAGTTTCGTTTCGTATTTTCGCTTTGGTGTTATTCTTGGTTGATGGTTTCTTTTTAGATTGATTTCCAGATAATAAACTCATTAGAGAGGTCTTGGGACGTAACATTGGATCTATTGGAATGTCATGATCTTCAACAATTTCTTCTATCCCATCATACTCATCATCTCTTTTGATCTGTATCTCTTCCAGTCCCCGGATCTCCATGACTCTTTATGGTTGTTATGATATTGTAACTGAAGTATCAGTAAATATAGACAAATAATAAATAAAAAAAAAAAACATTTATAAAAAAAATTATGCGTGGTGGTGGTAAACGCGTCGTGAACAAAACTCGACACAAAGAACGACAAAAAAAAAAACCATCACTTGGAAATCTTCAACTATAAACTCATTGGAATCAAGAAGGAGTATCCATATCAATATGTCTGGCATAAAAATAAGTCTAAATAAGAAAAAGACAAAGGGATTAAAACCAAAGAAATCTATACTCGAAGACCAATCAAAAGAAACTGAAAATGATGCATCAAAGACACTCATTTCATCGTATTCAAAAAGTGATATACCTGATGAGACTAACCCTGATAAACCAATTATTCGAATCAAACAACGTAACAATAAAATACTACACTTGCAAAAACGTCAAGAAGAAGTAGTTGGTGATGAAGAGGAGGCTAAGTTAAATTATGGGGTTACTATGTTTGAGAAAACTGAACAAAATAAGAAATCGTTCATCAAGAAACGAACCGTTGTTAGTGATTCAGATGATGATGAGGAGGAGGATGGCGAAAAACGAATTCCAATAGATCAATTTGGTGTTGCTTTCCTACGAGGTTTAGGATGGAAGGAAGATGATGATGATAATGGGAAACGAGAGAAAGAGAAACCACAAGAAATATTGAACCATCGACAAAGAGGAATAACATTAGGAATAGGTGCCAAACCAATAGACCATGAGATAATTCAAGACTTACAATCTACAGAAAAAGGAATTCCAATCATAAAACGGCGTAAATTTAAATAAATAAAAAATATATATACAAATTGTTGTTGTGGTTCTTTTCTTAGACCATTGCACCTAATCCAAGAACCAACAATTGAGTAGCAACAGAATTACTCCAAGATTTTTCATTTATAATTCTTCTTGCATCATCTCTTACCAAACTAGACAATTCTTCATAAATGTCACCCATGATATAATCAAACATTTTGGTTTGTCCTAAATGTTCAATATTTGATAAATCAGTGGTTTTTTCAATCACGGTTGATTTCACAGTTATTGGTTTTTGGTTTTCGGTATTGATGAAACTTATCAATGATCTTAAATCAGTTAATGAAATAAATGGCACTCCATCATTTGCCGCGGGTAAAGCTTGTGGTAATGTAGCTTTTAAATCATGTAATTTCATCTTTACATTAACCATAACATAGGAATTCTCAGCTTGTGCTTGTTCCTGTTGGTCCTCTTCTGGTTTCTTAAAAGTGTGATAAATTGCAGCAATGGCATCTTTCAATAAAGAATCATCTTCACCATCAGATGGGCTAGTGGCGGAGTCAGTAGTTTTTTTAGGGTGGAATAAATTATGATACATTTTACCAATCAATTCACCAATAGATTCATTTAAATCATCTTGCTGTTGTTCAGGTAAGGTTATATCAGCAGTGATTTCAGCCTTACCATTGACGATCCAACCAAATTTCAGGTTAGGGTTTGATTTATTAATTTCTCCTAAATCAATGGCGTCCAATTTAAAACGAATCAATTTATCTTGATTACTTTCAGGATCAAAATTTTGACGTTTATGGATGGTAAACATGGAATCGTTAATAGCGCCACTAGCGTTATTAGCATTGAAAAAATCCAATACGACCTTGTCGCCTCTTAATTTAGGTAAATCACAATTGAAAATGGTAATCTTCATTGGAGTTTTAGCATCCTGGTCTTCATAAATTTCCAAGTAGGAATCGTAAATCTTGACATGATCAAAGACATAGTTTTCATCAATTATTGGCGTTTTACTGGATGTCTTTGTGGTGGTAGGAATATCTTCCACAGTGTGGTCCAAATCATATTGGTAATGAATGTTTTCATTTACTCTATATGATTTTTTCGTCGTAGAATTGTCTTGATTCGTGGTTGTACTAACCGGATTACTTGGTGTGGTCAGTCTGAACAACTTACCATTCAATCCAAACAATTCCAAATCATAGATTAATCCATTACCTTCGTACCATTTGTTGAATGACAACGTTATATCCATGGCTTCAATTTTCCCTTTAAATTGAATATCCTTGTCGTTATTTTCCTTGGACAGTATATTTACATTCTTGAACCTTAATTTACCATCCTTAAACTCAGGTAATGTAGACCCTTTGGTAAAGTTCAAGTTAACTCCTAATCCAAAAGATATTATACTTCCAATCAAATACCCCAATACACTGTTGGATTTCTTATCCGACTCGTCTCTTTCGTGGTTATCTTCTTCCTTTATAGTGTTATCAGTAAAAGTGGTGACAATGTTATCTAAATAATGCAAAGAATACATTAATACCAATCCAAATGTGGTGGTTCCCAAAATAACCCATAGTATGTTTCCCATAACCATCCAGGAGATAAATGCCGAAACCATATCCCATTTAGAAGTAGTATTGGTATTTCTTATCAATGGCCATTTGATATGCACTAATAGCCGGGATAATTTTGTATTCGCCTGCGAAAGTAATGTAGCTTTAGTGACTTTTGGTATTAGTTCATTATGTTTCTTAGGAGTGAAGTTCTGTTTCTGTAATAAGTTTGTATATGTTGAAAAGTGGCGTTGTTGGCGTTGTTGTTGTGATGGGTTGAAAAGTAGTCCCTGAGATATTAGTCTGTGTGTGGATAACAATGAGATGGGTACTAAATGTGTAGTAGTAGGTGATAATGCATTATGTGTGAGTGTTTTTGTTATTAATGACAATGATGATGGTTTTAATGATCTGTTAATCATGGAAGATTTTGGTGATAATGGTGGTGAAGGTGATTATGAAGAATGAATGAGTTATTAAAATTTTTCAAAAAGCAATTTATGTTTATTTATACACCAATAGAAATTTAAGCAAATAAAAAAAAAGAAAAAGAAAATTTTTATTTGTTCTATTGCAAGTGTGTGGACTAACCAAATAATCTAAGATTAAAAAAAAGTAGTACGGGGTTTTGTGTGAATTTCTCGGCAATAAACTCTTATACTCTTAGTTTGCTATTAGCAATTATTTCACTATTCCTAAGGTACAATTATAGTGATTCTTACTCCTTCTTAAGTACATTCCCATTTCCTATCTTCTTCGGGAATTTACCACACGGGTAGCAACACAGTGTATATATAGTACACCCGCGTGTGTGTATGTTGCCAGCAATGCGCGCGTTTGAGCCAGTTTCAGAAATATGCCGCTAGGATTTATTGCCAGTAATTTCATCTAGCCCCTTCTTTGTTCTCTCTCATTCCAGCAATATTATCTTAGACAGAATAATTTCACTTACAATTGATTACATGCTGCCTTTTCATTGTAATATAGGAAGGGATACCATATTATATCCACTTCCAACACCACCACCACCATCACCACTATCAACACAATTCACATACCATCTCTTATATAATAGACGCAAATGTATGAAAATCCATGTTTTGTGCATGATCGCACGACTTTTTTTGTAACAATTTTTCTTTTTTTTTCTATTAGGCTATTAAACCAAAAGAGATGAGATTGCATATTTTTTTTTATTATATATTTACTTATAATACCAAAAGGAAAGTCTGATCCCTTGAACTATAACATACACATACACATCATGGCAGCTCCTACAGCATTAAAGAAAACCACAGAAGAACAATCTACAGAACAAATACCCACTACCATCACTCAAATATCACAACAATCAAATCAAGATGGTGAAGATGAAGATGATGAAATGTTAATAGATACCAATGCCATTCCACCAACTGAACAATCTTCCAAGGATGAAGAACAAACTACAGAAGGAGGAGAATCATCTAACCAACCAGAATCTACACACCTTCAATTAGACGAAAGTGGTAAACCTAAATTTGCTGCTGCTTCTAAAACCAACATGAAAGTTAAATTAGAAAGTAGAAAAGTTCCAGTACCTCCACATAGAATGACCCCTTTGAAGAACGTTTGGTCAAAGATATATCCACCATTGGTTGAACATTTAAAACTACAAGTCAGAATGAATTTGAAAACAAGAACTGTTGAAATGAGAACTAATAAACATACCACTGATGTTGGTGCTTTACAAAAAGGTGCTGATTTCGTCAAGGCATTCACTTTGGGTTTTGATGTTGATGATGCGATTGCCTTGTTAAGATTGGACGATTTATATATTGAAACATTCGAAATCAAAGATGTTAAAACATTAACTGGTGATCATTTATCGAGAGCTATTGGTAGAATTGCTGGGAAAGATGGTAAAACTAAATTTGCTATTGAAAATGCTACCAGAACAAGAATAGTTTTGGCTGATTCAAAGATTCACATTTTGGGTGGATTTACTCATATAAGAATGGCTCGTGAAGCTGTTGTTTCTTTGATTTTGGGTTCTCCTCCAGGTAAAGTTTATGGTAATTTACGTACTGTTGCCAGTAGAATGAAAGAAAGATATTAAAACAAGACGTACATGTGTATTTATATATATTACTCTTCGTCTAATAATACTAATAAGTCTTTAGATAAATCGTCGACTTCTTCACTTTTTTGTGCTAAAGAAGGTAACAATTCATCCAATTTCAAATTCAATCTCATAGCATAAGCATCTTCACCGTCTTGATAATATGATTTTTCAATAGATTGAACTTCAAAATTCAATGAATCTCTATATAAATGTAATGCAGCCCTATTGGATTTTCTCACATGTAATGAAACATATTCCGCTTTGAACAGTTCACACATGGCATACAATGATTGTCTCATTAATTTTTCAGCTATACCCATTCGACGATATGTTCTCATCACTGATAATGAAGTAATATGACCATGAGGAGTTTTATCTGCTGCTTCTGGATCATCTTCCATTTTACCCAATACATATCCCACAATTTTCTCCCCCTTATTTATATATGCTGTATCTCCTTTAGGATCAGTTGGGATCGGTAACTCTATTTCAGGATCATTTATGTTGATAATTTCATCATATGTGGTTGCGACAAATGAAGCTTGTGGCCAGGATAGGATATGGTACATGTAATATTTTAATTGATAGTTTTCTGGTAAATTATGCAAGTTTGCATTTTGCATCGCTTGAATGTCATTGATGGTCGCCTGTCGAATAGTTATCCCCATTGTTTTGTTATTATTGTTATAACCTCTACCACAAGACTTTTTGTAGGTCTATTAATAGATGAATGAAAAAAAAAAAAAAAATTCTTTCACCAAAGAAAAAAAAAAAAATAAAAAATCTCACATATTTGCTACTATGTAAACTGTAGAAACTACACACGACCTTTCAACTACCTTTTAAACTTGTGCTATTCAATTAAATCTAGTTGTTTCTCTAGTCAACACTGAGTCGTCAAATTTAATTAAAAACACCGTCCTTAAAGGATTAGCATCTGTAGAAGCAGTATGAGCAGTAACATTCACATTAAACCCACTATTATCAAGTGCACCTTCAATTATCCCTGCTACAAATGCCGAACAATTCAAATCCCCATATTCTTTAGGTATACTTATGAATCTATTCAACATGGGTAAGTTTTCCACAATCATGTATTCGTTTGCAGTATCTTGGGATTTTTCCAATTCATTAGCTGATTTGCCAAAAATTAACTTCCAAAACGGACCATGGATAAAATGTAACACTTCTATTAACTTGATTTCTCTATGAGTATTCTTAAACCCTTCTCTAATCTTGCACAATTCCAAATATTTCTGACCAATAGTATATCCTAATCCATTCAATCGATTTTCCAAATCTTGAATCCCTTTGGATTTAGAATGTGTCCAATTAATAATCTCACAGAATAAGAACGATAAACTGGATAAATTGATCTCATGGGGTTTTTTACTGATTATATTCTTATCAAATATTGAATTGCCAGATGTTGGAGTTAATGAAATGGTTCGTTTGTTTAATAGAATTTGTGATGATTCTAAAGTGATTGTATTTGATGCTGGTCCAACAGAGGGATTATAACCAAATCCGGATTTGGAAACATCGTTGATTGTTAGTTTGGCTAATGATGATGCTGATGGTAGTATTATATCGTCATTTGACATTGTGATGGAGTAGGCTGGTTGAGTATAAGTTGGTGTTGTTGTTAGAAGTATTTATTCGTTTTTTTTTGTCGAAATCATTTAACACGAAAAAAAAAAAAAATAAACTAGAAATTCAGCACACCTCAGGGCGTGAATGTACATTGAGGATACATGTATGATGTATTTCAGAATAATAAGAAAAACTTACGGTGATGACTTAATTGATGGTTTCCGCAGAGTGTAATGAGATATATTCCAAACTATGGGTCTGTGATTATTGCTTACTAATTTCCATTCCAATTGAAATATTTTGACAGCCCAAGGGTTTGTTTGAAAAACTAAAAAGTACTGTACATATATTTTTGCAACACATTTCATTGAGAACTCTTTATTCAACAAGAATAACCATCAAGATGAAACGAAAACCATTAAAGGATAAAATAAATAATCATCATCATTATCCTTTCCATCACAAATCCAAAGTAGTATCACTGAATAAACTAAATGATATTTTCAATAAAGATGATATGACTCCTGATTTCTGCTCATTCGTATCAACTTCAACACCACAACCAAGACCTGTTGCAAGTAACAAATACCCCAGGGCAAGTCATAATACAATTCATAGCAAGGAACATTTCATTAAGAAACCAGTTTATAATACTGAAAACACCTCGCTTGTTGTTCGTGGACAACCAACGCACTCAGTAATCGAAGCTAAGGAAACTTCCATTCCGTTACCACGAGTTGATAGCTCTTTGGCAAGCCTCAACAAGTTCACTCCATTATATGATTTGAAGACCTTCTCTGCAGCTGAAAACCAACCACACAGAACCAGTAACGACTCTCCTACTCTAACACCAACTCCAATTGAATTTATTTTACCACCACTTCAAGAAAACCACTCCTCACATGCCATTATCATCCCCGGTATACATGAATTAAAGAAATCTGTATACTTGGAAAAATGTTCATTAGATTATATTTTAAATGATACCACTGAAACTACAACTCAATCTACAGTGTATTCACAAGAGGTATTCAGTTCAGATAGTGATCATCCACAAAACTATTTATTAAATAATATTCATTCTACAGATGAAGATGTAGTACTGGATGAAGAGCACAATGAAGGTCTAGGATACGTTGATGATGATGATGACATCACCGAGGAAATTATTAAACAAAATGGAATTGGTAATCCTGGTGGTGTCCCAGACCTTGCAGACCTACTTAATTATGATGATAATAAGAAACTAGTTATGATGATTACTAGACAAAAGTAAATACAAACTAGGAGTCTTACATGAAATCATCATCATCCAAGTCATCAAATTGACCATCGTCGAGATCGGCAAAGGCATCCTTCTTAAAGCCACCACCGCCTCCAACGTTTGGTCTTGCGGTTGGTTTAGCCTTCTTTTTACCAGCACCACCGGTAGCAGTACCACCAGCTTTCTTCAATCTTGCTTGTCTTTCTTGTCTTTCCTTGTCTTTGATGACAACATTCAAAGTACTTATAACTTTCCTAAGGTTTTCAACAGATAATGGTTGTGACAAGTCTCTAATCAAGTCAATAGCTAAACTCGATGAATATAACATTGGAGAATCTTCACTTAAAGTAGTTAAGGAAACACCTAAAGTTTTTCTTAATTTTTCAAATTCGGCTTTATTAGTTGGAAGGAATAATGGATGTTCTTCTAATGGTGTATCTTTAGTCAAAGGTGGTCTCTTCGCCACAGATGCAGCGGCTAATTTTTGTTTATTTGCTCTTTCTCTTGGATGTTCATTAATGTCGAATTCGTCGTCATTATCATCACCGGCAACACCCAATCCACCAAACAAATCAGCAGCATTATTCAAATCGGCATTTAATTCTGCTTTTCTCAATAATTCTTTACGTGATTGTTCGTCCAATTGATCAAATTCTTCCATCTTTTGACGTCTAGCTTCTTTCTTAGCTTTTAATTCATCTTCTTTAGCTTTCAATTCGGCCTTTTTGGCATCTTCGGCGGCTTTAGCTTCCTTTTTCTTACGTTCTTCTTCTTCTGGATCGATATCCCATGATTCCAAAACTGGATCATCTCCATCTTCTTCATCTTCCCATGATGCTGCTGCGGCAGCAGAGTTGTTTGTAGGAATATCAAAATCTTCGTCGTCCCAAGCCATGGCTGTAGTGTGTTGTCTATAACAGTTGATAATTACTGATGAGAAAAATTTTTTTTGGAATTACTTTTTTCTATTTTTTTTTTTTTTTTTTTTTGGATTAACGATTGTTACAATTAATGGTCGTGTGAAATGTTACATCAAAATGCAAATCAAATAAAAAAAGAAATCACTAAA
>JAKTVF010000132.1:0-33180 GCA_030557055.1 Candida tetrigidarum
TGGGGTAACGCCAGAACCAGATGGGAAATGGAAGCCAATGGTGAATTCTCCTTGGAAGGTGCTATTGAAATGGCCTGGATCATGGGTTTCATTAAATACCATAACGGTAACTTGAAAGGTAAGCCATACTCTGGTTGGGTTGATGCCAAGACTCAAACCCCAATTGATGACAAAGACATCAAGGCTAAATACGAGGAAGAAATCTTGGACCACTCTGGTATCAGATTGATTGAACCAGAATTATTCCACGGTTACGATCCAAAGAAGAAACAAATGATCCAAGAAGTTGTCATCCAACACGACTTGGAACCATTTGAAGCTTCCAAAGAAACCGCTGAACAATACAAACACGAACACGGTGACAAGTGTGAAATCTTTGAAATTGAAGACTCTGGTGAATACACCGTTAGAATCTTGAAAGGAGCCACCTTGTTTGTTCCAAAGGCTTTGAGATTTGACAGATTGGTTGCTGGTCAAATCCCAACTGGTTGGGATGCTCGTACTTATGGTATTCCAGAAGACACCATTAACCAAGTTGATCCAATTACTTTGTACGTCTTGGTTGCCACCGTTGAAGCCTTGTTGTCTGCTGGTATCACCGATCCATACGAATTCTATAAATACGTCCATGTTTCTGAAGTCGGTAACTGTTCTGGTTCCGGTATGGGTGGTGTCTCTGCCTTGAGAGGTATGTTCAAAGACAGATACGCCGATAGACCAGTCCAAAACGATATCTTGCAAGAATCTTTCATCAACACTATGTCTGCTTGGGTCAATATGTTGTTGTTATCTGCATCTGGTCCAATCAAGACCCCAGTTGGTGCTTGTGCCACTGCTGTTGAATCCGTTGACATTGGTGTTGAAACTATTTTGTCTGGTAAAGCTAAGGTTGTTATGGTTGGTGGTTATGATGATTTCCAAGAAGAAGGTTCTTATGAATTCGCCAACATGAACGCCACTTCCAACTCTCTTGATGAATTTGCTCATGGTAGAACTCCAAAGGAAATGTCCAGACCAACCACCACTACCAGACACGGTTTCATGGAAGCTCAAGGTTCCGGTATTCAAGTTATTATGACTGCTGACTTGGCCATCAAAATGGGTGTTCCAATCCATGCTGTTTTGGCCATGGCTGCTACTGCCACCGATAAGATTGGTAGATCCGTTCCAGCTCCAGGTAAAGGTATTTTGACCACTGCCAGAGAACATCACGGTAACTTGAAATACCCATCTCCAACTTTGAACATCAAATACAGAAAGAGACAATTGGATGCTAGATTGAGACAAATCAAATCTTGGGAAGAAGCTGAAATTGCTTACTTGCAAGATGAAGCTGAATTGGCTAAAGAAGAAATGGGTGCTGAATTCTCCATGCACGAATTCTTGAAGGAAAGAACCGAAGAAGTTTACCGTGAATCCAAGAGACAAGTTTCCGATGCCAAGAAACAATGGGGTAACCAATTCTACAAGGCTGATCCAAGAATTGCTCCATTAAGAGGTGCCTTGGCCGCTTTCAACTTGACCATCGATGATCTTGGTGTTGCTTCCTTCCATGGTACTTCTACTGTTGCCAATGATAAGAACGAATCTGCTACTATCAACAGTATGATGAAACATTTGGGTAGATCCGAAGGTAACCCAGTTTTCGGTATCTTCCAAAAATACTTGACTGGTCATCCAAAGGGTGCTGCTGGTGCTTGGATGTTGAATGGTGCTATCCAAATTTTGGAATCTGGTATCGTTCCAGGTAACAGAAATGCCGATAACGTCGATAAAGTCTTGGAAGAATACGAATACGTCTTGTATCCATCCAGATCCATTCAAACTGATGGTATCAAAGCTGTTTCCGTCACCTCTTTCGGTTTCGGTCAAAAAGGTGCTCAAGCCATTGTTGTTCATCCAGATTACTTATATGCTGTTTTGGACAGATCCACTTATGAAGACTATGCTGTCAGAGTTTCTGCCAGAAACAAGAAGACTTACCGTTACATGCATAATGCTATTACTAGAAACACTATGTTTGTTGCTAAAGATAAGGCTCCTTACGCTGATGAATTAGAACAACCAGTTTACTTGGATCCATTGGCACGTGTTGAAAACGCTAAAGAACAACTTGTCTTTAGCAACAAAGGTATCCAATCCAACCAAGCTTATGCTGGTGAAAATGCCAGACACACTGCCAAGGCATTAGCTTCTTTGAACAAATCATCCAAGGGTGTTGGTGTTGACGTTGAATTGTTATCAGCCATCAATATTGAAAACGAAACTTTTGTTGAAAGAAACTTTACTGCTGGTGAAATCGGATACTGTTCTAAGAACTCCAACCCACAAGCTTCATTCACTGGTACTTGGTCAGCTAAAGAAGCCGTCTTCAAAGCTTTAGGTGTTGAATCTAAAGGTGCCGGTGCTAGTTTGATTGATATTGAAATCACTCGTGATGTCAATGGTGCACCAAAAGTTGTCTTACATGGTGATGCCCAAAAAGCTGCCACTAAAGCTGGTGTCAAGAACATCAAGATTTCTATTTCCCACGATGACTTCCAAGCCACCGCTGTTGCTTTAAGTGAATTTTAGAATATTTTGTGATAGAATATATATATAGTTTTTATTTAATAGATAATTTGATTTATTTAATGAATTAAGAAGTACGTGTAAATTAGCCAAATATTTCGGTTGTGTGTTTGAAAAGACAACACAAAAACAGAGAAAATTAAAAAGGAGGCAATAAAAAAAAATAATCAAGAAAATAGACAACGCTAAATTAGGGTGGGTTGTCTTTTTTTTTTTCCAACGAATTTTTCTTTAATAATAAACAACAAGATACTAAGAGAGAGTGAGAGAGAGAGAAAAAAAATAATACAATTAAAATAAATAAATATTTAAAAAAAAAAAAAAAAATTCAGTTCAGGACAGCCAATATTGTTTAGATAAGATCACCAACTCAATGTCTGATCAAGAAGAATCTTCAAAACAAGAAACTCCTCCAGTACCGAAGGAGGAGGTAGAAGAGGATGTAAATGTTGAATCAAACAAAGAGAAAGAAATACAACAAGAACAACCACCTCAATTGGAACATGCGACCGAAACCCTGAATGGCGTTGATTCACAAGATCCGGAAAATAACTCTGAGGCAACAGTAGAAAACGGTGAAAAAGAAGTGGATGAAGGTGCCAAACCCACATCCGAAGATCATCTAGAAGAATCCTCCTCGAATCAACAAGATGTGGACAACAACAATACCGAAGTTACGGATAAATCAGAACCCTTGGAAACGAACGGGTCAACAACTGCAAATTCTGACAATGCGGAGGATGTACATGCACCAAAAACAAATGGCGAATCGATTGAAACTGGAGAGGAAGAATCTCAACCACAATCGACCGATTCACAAGAAGTACCAGAATCGGAATCAGGGGCAGTGCAAGTGCCAGTGCCACATATCACAACTACACCAAGTGAAGAAGTGTCTGCTCCAAACACACCAACTCCTAATCATACCCGTCAACAATCGATTTTGTCAATTGGATCTAGTGGAACTGTTGATAATACTCAAATTTTCAAGAAAACGTTTGAAACTATTCTAGCATCCAAAGAAGCCAAAAAAGACGAAGCTTTCAAGGCTCTGATCCAACATGCACTTGACTCATTAAATAGTGCGCAGTCTAAAGACCCACGAATCATATTCAATGCATTAAAGGCATGTTGTGAAACATCAAGCACCGATTTGAAATCGAAAGCCATTGATTTGTTTGCTAAGTTGTTTGACTATGCACAATTTGATAATCCAACTGAACAAACCAAGTTCACTAATGATTCAGTCAATGTTATCTCCGCATGTTTTGAAGGAGAAGGTACTGATCCTGAATTGGAATTGCAAGTGGTTAGAGCTTTGATGCATAGTATACTTTTGATGCCATGTCATGGTGCCTCTTTGTTGCAAGCAGTGAGACAAATTTATAATGTATTTATTTTCTCATTGACAGCTAGAAACCAAGCTGTTGCTCAGGGTATCTTGACACAAGTCATTGGTACTATTTTCCAAAGAGTCGAAGAGTTTATGAAATTTAGAAGTAGAACAAGCAGTACTCCTAAGTTGACCGCATCTTCAGAAGATGATGATGTATTGGATGTCACCATTGAACCCAATCAACCAGCTGGGGAGAAACTCACATTGAAAAGGTTAGAAAAGTTGAACGACAGTCTTAACGATGCTGACCGTGAAAACAGTTTTGCTGGTGAAACTGAAGAGGATTTAGCTGTCAAAGATGCATTTTTGGTATTCCGAGCCATGTGTAAACTTTCCATCAAGTCGTTAGACGCAACCACTGTGGATATGAAGTCCCATTCTGTGAGATCCAAATTATTATCCTTGCATATCGTGCACACAATTTTGAAAGAGCATATTGATATTTTCTTGAGTCACGATGTTCTTCTTTTATCAGCCAATTCAAATGAACAAGTACGATTAATCAATGCCGTGAGACAATACATCAATTTAGCGCTTTCCAAAAACGCTGCATCTGTATTGGCACCGGTGTTCGAAATTTCGTTAGAGATTTTCTGGCTCATAATTTCAAACTTGAGAGCTGAATTTAAGAGAGAAATACCCGTTTTCTGGGACGAGATTTATTTCCCAGTTGCAGAAATGAAGACCTCGAGTCCGCACCAAAAGAGATACTTGTTATCAATAATAGAAAGGTTGTGCAATGATTCGCGTTGTATTATCGAGTTTTACTTGAACTATGATTGTGATAGCACCATGCCAAACATCTGTGAGAAACTCATCGACTATTTGACCAAACTTTCATTACAAAGAGTTGAAGTTACTGCACAACAAAAATATGCCTTCCGTGAAAATAGAAGGAGCGAGATCTCAGTGTATGATATTAACAAGATTTCCAACCTAACAAGCAAAACCATGTCTTCTAAACCACCAGAACCAGAGATCTATAGTCTATTCCCACTAGAATACGCATTGAAAATGACTTCCATTGGATGTGCAGTGGCATTTTTGCGTTCATTGTATTCATGGGCGCAAAGGGGGTTGAACAACTCCTCACACTCAAGAAACCATTCTGTCGTTGGAAGAGATGCAGTTAATGGATCTTCCTTGTCATTGAGAAACAGATCTGATTCCACCAACACTTCGATCAGCGCCTCCAGAAACCATTCGTTTATAAATGGGGAGGCACTCGCTGCTGATAGTGATAATCCTGAACAGTTCGAAAATCAAAAACAAAGAAAGAAGGCGTTATTAGAAGGTATCCGTCAATTCAATCAAAAGGCTAAAAAAGGTTTAGCTTATTTCATTGCTAATGGTTTCCTTGAATCTGATGATCCAGTAGTAATTGCTAGATTTCTCTTGGAAACTGATGGGTTGGATAAATCTGTTATTGGTGAATATCTTGGAGAAGGAGATGAAAAGAATATCGCTATCATGCATGCATTTGTTGATGAAATGGAATTTGAAAACACTGATTTTGTAGATGCCATGAGAAGGTTTTTACAATCATTCAGATTACCGGGTGAAGCACAAAAAATTGATAGATTTATGTTGAAATTTGCTGAGAGATATGTTTTGGGTAATCCAGGTATATTCGCCAATGCTGATGCTGCTTATATCTTGTCATACTCTGTCATCATGTTGAATACAGATTTGCATTCTCCACAGATCAAGAATAGAATGACCTTTGACAGTTTTGTGATGAACAATTCCGGTATTGATGATGGTAAAGATTTACCAAGGGAATTTTTAGAGAAAATCTTCAATGAAATCCAAAGTAATGAAATCAAATTACAATCAGAGCAACACGCGGCATTGTTAGCTGGTGATATTGCTGTTACACCAAGTGGTGGTCAATCTATTGGGTTTTTCGGTGGACGTGATCTTACACGTGAAGCATACATCCATGCTTCAAGAGAAATGGCTACCAAAACTGAAAAATTGATGAGAAATTTGGGCAAGAAATTAAGAACTGACAGTCTGAATGGAGTCTTCTACGCCGCCACCAGTGTCTTGCATGTAAAATCCATTTTTGACACCTTATGGATGTCGGTGTTGGCTGCACTCACACCACCTTTTAAAGAATACGACGAAGAAGATGTTACCAGGACTTGTCTTGAAGGTATCAAATTATCAATTCGTATTGCTTGTATGTTTGATTTGGACTATGCCAGAACATCGTTCATCAGCGCGTTGGTACAATTCCAAAACCTTAACAATTACCAAGAAATGAAGCAAAAGAATGTTGAAGCTATCCATATCATGTTGGATTTGGCAGTTTCTGAAGGTGATCACCTTGGTGGGGATGCATGGACACAAATATTGACATCGATTTCTCAATTAGAAAGGTTACAATTGATCGCTCAAGGTGTTGACCAGGACTCTATCCCAGATGTCAGTATTGCTAGATTAGTGACAAGAAATTCCCACGATACTACGAGAACCAGCTCCAGTTTCTTTTCATTTGCATCGTCTCAAACACCAGCACAATCAGCTGCTAGCAAATTCCACAACCAGCACTTGTCTCCAGAGGTTGCTTCATTGTTGACAAAGACAGAATTGGAAGTTGCAATCGATAAAGTGTTTACGAATAGTGCCAATTTATCTGGGGAAAGTATTGTCAAGTTTGTCAAAGCACTTTCTGAAGTTTCTAAAGAAGAAATTGATTCTTCTGGCCAAAGTACCAATCCAAGAACTTATTCGTTGCAAAAAGTGGTGGACATTTGTTATTACAACATGAATCGTATCCGTTTAGAATGGTCCCACCTTTGGGCAGCCATGGGTGAAACTTTTAATGCAGTCGGATGTCATACTAATCCAGCTATTCTGTTTTTTGCATTAGATTCGTTGCGTCAATTGTCCATGAGATTTTTCGAAATTGATGAATTGGCACATTTCAAATTTCAAAAAGAATTCTTGAAACCCTTTGAGTACATCATTATCCATAATGATTCACTTGAAGTTAAAGATATGGTTTTGGAATGTGTGAATAATATGATCCTTGCAAGGGCAAGTCAAATCAAATCCGGATGGAAGACCATTTTTGGAGTTTGTACTGCTGCTGGTAAGGAAAACAAGGAATCACTCGTTATGAAGTCGTACAAAATGGCCAATTGGATAAACAAAGAATATGTTGAAGAGGTTAGACAGCAGGAATCATTTTCGGATTTGGTGGTTTGTTTCACTGTCTTGGCCAAGAATGAAAAATTCCAAAGAATTAGTTTGTTGTCGTTGGATGTGTTGTCCAGATTGATTCATGAGATTGCCCAATACACTGTTCTTAATGGTGCCCATGATGCCAATGGTAAGTCGAAATCCAGTGATCCTGAAAATAATGAATTTTTGGTCAAGTTGTGGTTCCCGGTTTTGTACGGGTTCCATGATATTATCATGACAGGGGAAGAATTGGAAGTTAGATCCAGAGCATTAACGTATTTGTTTGATGTCTTGATGAAATACGGTGAATATTTTGATCTTGGATTCTGGGATGTCATTTGTCAAAACTTGTTATTCCCTATTTTCAGCGTCTTGAGCAATCATTGGGAAATTGGGCTCGATGACCTTAACGACAAGTTATCTGTGTGGTTGTCAACTACATTGATCCAAGCTTTGAAGAGCATGATTACTTTGTTCACCCATTATTTTGATTCCTTGAGCAGAATGCTTGACGGATATTTGGAATTGATCATATCTTGTATATGTCAAGAAAATGACACCATAGCGAGAATAGGTCGTGAATGTTTGACTGCATTACTTACTGAAAATGCTCAAAGCTTCAGTAATGAACATTGGGGTAAAATCACTGATGCTCTTGCTAGCTTGTTTGAGTTGACAACTGCTAAAGAATTATTCACTTCTGATCCACTTCGAAACAAGCAGGCAGATGAAAGCTTTGGTGACATTAGCAATGAAGAAAATGGGGACGAACTTGATGATGCCGATGAGTCCAAGAACAGTATTCTTGATGATGCTGAAGAAAGATTAAAGAAATCCAAAGAAAAATCATCTATTGTTGTCAAGAGTGTATTGCAATTGTTGTTGATTCAAAGTTTATCTGAATTGTTTGAAAACGATGATTTCTATGAAAGTGTCCCATACGACTATTTGATGAAAATGTCCGATTTATTGAGCAAGAGTTACGACTTTGCTAAGAAATTCAACGATGATTATGATCTTAGAGTGAGATTGTGGAATGCAGGAATAATTGAAAGATTGCCAAACTTGTTGAAACAGGAATCATCGTCTGCAGCTGTATTTATCAACATAATGTTCAGAATGTATTGTGATGATGGTAAGGTGTCACCAGCCAATAAGCAAACATTAATCAACAAAGTTGTTCCATTATGTAACACCATCCTAAAGAGGTATTCCGAATTGGACGAAACAAACCAACAACGAAACATCTCAACTTGGAAACCTGTTATTGTTGAAATCTACGAAGGATACGTGGAGTTGGATGACGATGATTTCAGAAAGCAAGCTCCTAGTCTTTATGTTTTGACATTGAAATTGTTTACCAAGAGCATATCTAGTGATTTGAGAATGGCTTTGAAGGCTTTCTTTACAAGAGTGGGGGAAGAATTTTTCGCACCTCCGTCAAAGTAGACTGGGGTTATAATACTATAATTAATCTGTGAGAGTATATACTTAATATATATTTATATAATTAAATAAAAATAAAAAATAAAACTATAATTATAATTGGATTCAATGTCGTGTGATTACATCATTGTTTTGTCATTTTTTTTTAAAAAGAAAAGCGGGATAGAATACAAAGGAGTTCTCCAGTTGTCGCACCACAATTTCATGTCAATATGGGGTTTTACCCGGCGCTGGCATCAAAAGGCGCTTTCTGGTTCCTGCACAGATGTCGACGATATAGTCACTGAAAAAGAGTTCCACAGCAAAAAAAGCGTGAGGGAGAAAATTTTTTTTCCCTTGTAGAATTGGGAGTCTAGTTTTTTTTTTCAACGAACAGAAAAATTTAAACAAATTTTTTTTTTCTTTTTTGGAAAGTAAGGAAAGAAGTATACAAAAAATGTCATTTCAAAATAAAGTATGTTTTAATTGAGTAATTGAGTAGAGAATCATGAGAAGGAGAACGAAGGCATTGATAGGATATCGAGATCTAATTGAGAGTAAGAGATATTAAGATTCAAATGGATGGAGTTTTTTTTTGTTTTTGCAATTGGGGGAAAAAAAATTGGCAACATGGAGGGGGGGAGGATCTCTCCTACATTTTTCAACAAAGTATTCAATTGTTTCAACAACTACTACTAAATTTACAATACGTATGAACTAAGTCATATAATGTTTACAAATTTATAAACTACTATTTGATGGGGGAGGAGAGAATGGTCAGCAATTGAGTTTGGAATCGACAATTGCCAAAGGAAAATTCCCCCCATCGTGTGAGGCGAGAAATGAGCAAAAAAATGGGTGAGGTCACGAGAGAATTCAGTCAACAACTTTACGCAACCCCAGGATTTTTATTATAATTTAATTTTTTTTTTCCATGACTATAATTGGTACTTGGAATTTTTAATTGGACCTCTTCTGCAATTGCTTCTGTCTACCCAATGATTCTCGTACAACGATGTTGTCTCAATACTAACAATTGTTCTCTTTTAGAATTTGTACGACTTATTGGGTAATGATGTCGAAGAAGACGTCGCTCCAGCTGCTCCAAGCAGAGAAGTTGTAAAGAAGAACATCTCTTCTAAAAAAGCCGATGTTGCCCCAGCCTCCGCTGACCCAGCTAAAGCTAAAAAGAAGAAGCCAGTCACCGGTAACGAAGCCGCTTTAAAGAACAAAACCAACAACAAAGATGTTGCTGCTCCACAATCTACTGCTTCCAAACACACCAAGAAACCATTCGACCGTCACTCTAGAACCGGTAAGACCGATTCCAAGAAGAAATTCCAACAAGGTTGGGGTCAAGGTGACAAGAGAGAATTGGAAGGTGAAGTTGAAGGTACTGAAGATGCTGAAGCCGAATTGCAAGCTGAAGCCGATGAAAACGCTGAAGCTGCCGATGCCACTCCAAAGAAAACCTTGCAAGAATACCTTGCTGAATTGGAATTGCAAAAACAAGAATTGAACGGTGCCAAGAAACTCAGAGAAGCCAACGAAGGTGCTGAAGCCAAATGGACTGCCGAAGAGAAGATTGAAAAACAAGAAGAAGTTTTCTTTGCTTCCACTCACGTCAAGAAGACCAAGGCTAAGGCCCAAAAGGAAAAAGTTTTCTTAGACATTGATGCCTCCTTCTCCGATGAACAACAATCATCCAGAGGTGGTTTCAGAGGTAACTCCAGAGGTGACAGAAGAGGTGGTTCCAGAGGTGACAGAAGAGGTGGTGCTAGAGGTGGTGCTAGAGGTGGTGCCAGAGGTGCTTCCCACGCCGGTAAACAACCAGTCACTGTCGATGACAAGAACTTCCCATCCTTGTAAGGAGATTAAAGCGATAAAATAAAAAATTTATTATTTATCAGCAGCAACCCAAATTTAAACTTGAAATTTTTTGGCATATATGTATTTATTTCTTCTCTTCATTAATGACCTACCCTTAATTAATGATGATGAAATATTAGTATATATTATTTTTGTAACAAGTTGCTTTTTATTTTTAGCCCATTTAAACGAAAAGAACTTAATTTACGAATTATTGAATAATTAATTTATGTAAAGCCCGTACAAGAAGATTTAGAGAATTTGCGTTCGTATGGCGTGGTGCCAATGGATAGATTGTTACTACTACTCCTCTTATTATTATTATTATTATTTATTATTTTTTGCTTGGATAATTTTATCATATGCAACGCTAAGTAAATTTTGCCGTTTTTTTTCCCTCTCCACATTATACATATGGGTTGCTGAACAACAAATTTTTTTTTTTTAACTTCTTTTTCTTCAACCTACATTAACCCTTTTTTTTTTGTTTCTTGCAATTAATCCCAAGACAATTGCACGATTGAGTTATGGATAGTTATAGAGATTTCTCGAGCGACCCATTACAACAATCACCATCCGTATCTTCATCCACATCATCTAGTTCTTATAAGAACTACGCTGTTGATAAGCTTAACCGAGTAGTAGCCAAAGGCAATAGGGTAGCAGAATCCAAACCTGGAAGTAAACGAGCATTCGCAATAAATACAGCATCTTCATTAGTTGACATGGGGTTCGATCGATTTAGTTCAAGTAACAATGGAAGTGGTTCTCGCTACAAGAGAAATGGATCATTTGATCTAACGGATGAACAAATCTCCCATATTGAAGGCATGGCCGATTCGGCAGAGGCAGAGAAACCACTGAAAACTAGCCACTTTGCTGATCGAATGATTGAAAAATTGATGAAATCAGTATTACCCCAAGATATACCAGAAAGAGACATTTTCGAGAAACGATTACATGATCCCGAAAGAAATAAACGACCAGGGTTGTCGATAGCAGTTCTAACATCCAATGTTAAACAATTGGCTGGGAAAATGACAGACTTCTTTGCCATACAGTATGCAGTAATAGGAATAATCTCGTGGAAACAACCCAGCAAAACAGTCAGTATGTTGGTCTTGTATACTGCGGCATGTTTGTGGCCCCACTTGGTGTTGGCATACCCATTGATGTTTGTGTTGTTTGGGATTTTGATTCCTGGGTTTGTTTACAGACATCCAATGAGAAATCCAGATTTGATCAAAGTAAAGAGAAGAGGACAATCTTTATGGAGTTTCTTGTTTGATAGTCCTGATACTAGTATTGTGGAAGACATGATAAATGAAGATTATTTCCGTGAAGATGCAGAAGTGGCATCATCGACGTACTCCATATCAGAGGAAGTATCAGAGGCAGGTGTTTCCTCGTCTCAAGTTGCCAGTGAATCAGAAGTATCAACTGCTGCTGGTGGGAACGGTGATAGCAGCCCGAAGAAGCATGCTGGAAGTCACAGAACATCGCAAATGGCATTGTTGATAAACTTGCGGGATTTCCAGAATTTAACCACAGATGTATTGAAAGGAGTCAATGAAGCAGAGAAGTTCTATTACGAGACTGCTGGGTTTAAAGATGAGAGGTTGTCCACATTCATATTTTATGGAGTATTGGTAGCAACATTTGGTATCCTTTTTGTTGGTCAATACATTCCTTGGAGATTAATATTTATCCAGGCTGGTTGGGGAGCTGGTATTTTGTCCCATCCTAAATGTAAACAATTTCTCGTTGACGCTAGCAAAGCTAGAAAGCAAAAGGCACTTTTGGCCAAATTAAACGAACAGGATAAAGAACCCGAATCCAAACCAGAGATTATTGTTGAAGACGCAGACAAGACAATCAAGAATTTTGATCGAAAGGATATTATAGTTGACCACTCACCAGAGGTGAGAGTAGTAGAGGTATGGGAATTGCAAATCAAGAGTATTCTTAAACTGTCATGGTCCTTTTACCAATATTCTAATACAATTTATGACAAAACCAACAAATCAAGAGTAGCTGGTAAACGACCAGCAGGAGTAGACCATTTATCCAAGGTGTATCCACCGGTTGATTGGAAGTTTGATTTTGGACTTGTTAATAAATGGAATTTGGATAGTGATCCTGCCGAATTCATTCGAGAACGATCATTGAATCCATCTTTGTTCATTATAAAGGAAGGAGAGAAAGACGGTTGGATATATGACAATATGGAAGGCGTTGTTCATCTGGACATTATCTATGAGTTTAGAAGAAGAAGATTATACAGAGAATGTTACAGATATGGTCGTCCTCCAAAGGAACCAAGTGACTATTAAATATGAGAAATATACATCTATATTTATATAAGGAATACTTTAGACTATAATATCGACAGTGACATTGTAATTCCTATAGGCCATCGTCATCATCGACACCTGGCATTCCAAAGAATAAAAGTTTGTAACAAGGGGATTCAGGATCTGTGAAATGGTCGTAGTTACTCAGCGTCCTTGATCCACAATGGAAACAGAAACTTGTCTTACATTCAGAACACTTCATTTTATTACACCCTTCAGATTTCTCAATGACCGCTCCACAACCAGGACACTCTCTCACATCTGTACCTTCTTTAATCAACTGTTGGAACAACTGATCCATGTTGTATTCGTCCAACGCTCGTAATATAACGTTTCTACCATATTTTGCATTCAAGATCTTCTTTTCATGAGAATCGGACGGTAACAACGGGTAGTTTTCCAAATCTTCAATGGGTATACCCAGATACTTGGCATCTTCACTGATCTTGGTGCATATTTTGAATCTGGCATGGTATGATTTCCGACAATCATTGCAGAATGCGTATTTGCATTTGGGACAAACAACCAATTTCTCATCCAAATCTTCTCTAAATATCACTTCTTCACATCCGATCCTAGGACATGTAACCATTCGATTGGGTAATAATCTTCCAATGACTTCATATTGACCCTTCTTGTATAATGTATAGTACCGTTTGACCAATTCTGGATCTTTGAGTAAATTGGTCAACATTTTTAACGGCACTGAAGGAGTTAATAAATGGTTCACTATATCTCTTGCTTTTTTATTGTTGTTCATCCATGATTCCAAATTCATAAACTCTTTCTTGCTATCCATGTGTTTTTTGGTACATTCAAAATCGGGACAATGAACTTTATCGATTTCTCCTGATGTAATGCATGATTTGAAATATTCAATCAAACAATTGTTACAAAAAACGTGATTGCATTCATCGAATTTCGTACAATGAGAACCTTTTAAATCCGTTTGACAGATTTCACAAGTATATGTTTGGGAATTAAACTGTTGTACTTTGCACTCAATATCGAAATCGATCAAATGGTAGTACTTTTCAATATCATATACATTCAATGCCTGTGGTAGTAATTCTTCAAGGTGATTTTGTGATTGGTCTTGCAAATAATCTACCAAATTGAATAATACTTGATCTTTGTATTCGTTCCAGATATTGTCGAGATGGGCTGTTATATCACTTAACTTGGCAGCTTCTAACCAGATACATGAAACGTGGATCTCTGGTGGTGAATCGAAAGGGTAGGACTCAGTCAACTGGAAACTAAGTTCAATAGGAGGCAAATTGATGACTTTCCCCGATGCCATGAGTGTTGTGTGGTTGTCATTTCTCTGGTTTAGTCGAACGCTAATTCCCTCTTCAACATTTATCGGTATCGATAGTGTACCTGATAATGACTGAAAATCGATCTTAGAATCTGGGTATATGAGATTGAATGATTGTAATTCTTGAACTTTTATATCATCAGAGAATTCAATACATTCCCCTGTATCTTCATCTTCTCGATTACCAATGTCCATTCTCTAGTAATATAAAAACGACAACTTGAAGAGATGAGATGAGATGAGCAGAGGCTGAATGTGTGCATTTACTATCTCACACCCCCACCAAATATGAGTAATCCAAGAAAAATTCCCATGATTTCAGTTCGGGCTATATGCAGTTCACAACCAGATGTGTTTTGTATTGTATTGTATTGCGATCGTGGAAAAAAAAAATTAGTTAACACGTTAATTGATTATACCGAGAACTACTATAAAGGTCACTTTGGGAAACAGACCACATTGAACAAAAAGATAAAAACAAATAAACCCTAATGGATTCATTTGCTAGTAAGGTGAGGACGTTTGATGCATTTCCAAAGGTTGACCCAAATCAGCAAGTGAGGTCACAGCGAGGTGGGTTTTCGACCTTGGTGACATATGTTTTCGGATTGTTAATTCTTTGGATAGAGGTAGGAGGATTCATTGGAGGGTATGTCGATCGTCAATTCATCGTGGATGATCAAATACATTCCGACTTAACAATTAATGTTGACATGATTGTGGGAATGCCATGCGAGTTTCTTCATACCAATGTTGAAGATATAACCAAAGATAGATATTTAGCAGGAGAAACATTGAATTTCGAAGGGATTCATTTCATTGTGCCACCTAGTTTCAGAATCAATAACCCTAATGATTTCCATGAAACTCCAGATTTAGATCAGGTCATGCAAGAAGGGTTGCGTGCAGAGTTCAGAAGTGAAGGAGCTAGAGTAAATGAAGGAGCACCAGCTTGTCATATATTTGGCTCTATCCCAGTTACACAAGTTCGTGGTGATTTCAGAATAACTGCTAAAGGTTTTGGATATAGAGATAGACTGCATGTGCCAATCGATGCATTTAATTTTTCCCATGTCATTCAAGAATTTTCGTTTGGTGAGTTTTATCCATTCATAAACAATCCGTTGGATTCTACTGGTAAGATCACGGAAGAGAAATTGCAATCGTATTTATACTATGCCAAAGTAGTGCCTACGTTATACGAACAATTAGGATTGGAGATTGACACTAACCAGTATTCATTAACTGAAAACCAACACGTGGTTGAAATCGATGAGCATACTCGTAGACCTAATGGCATTCCAGGTATTTATTTCAGATATGATTTCGAACCAATAAAGTTGGTTATCCGTGAGAAAAGAATCCCGTTCTTTCAGTTCATTGCGAAATTAGGTACCATCGGTGGTGGTATCTTGATTGCCGCGGGCTATTTATTTAGGTTGTATGAAAAGTTATTGTTGATACTTTATGGCAAAAAGTACGTTGATAAAGGTAAGGAAAAGAAACAAGGTGGTTTGTTAGATAATGAAGTTGACCATCTTCCAAAACGTGATGAATAGATTGTACTATAGGTTAGAAAAGAATATACATGTAGAAGATTAGATTGCTATTCTCGGGAATCCTGTTCCTTAAAAAAAAATAAAGGAAAAAAAAAAAAAAAAGAAAGTTAGATATACCCCACTAGACATACAGGTAGACAAGTAGACAGTTTTCATAGATAAACGGAAAAAAAAGGAAACTTTACGAACTATCGGAAGGAACAATAAAAAGTTAGCTTGGATTTTAATTTCTATTATTTTTTATTTCTTTTATTTTTTTGGGCTTGGGTTTTTTTGGATTAGATTTTTTTTTTTTTTAGTTTAATTCTCCACCTTTTTTTCTTCTTCTTCTTTTATTCAGGGATAAGAATTGCAAAAAGAATAAAGCAACGAATCAACAACCACTAAATCTCTTGGAGACCATGGAAGAGAAGAAAAAGATCAGAAGAAGTCGTAATGGGTGTCATAATTGTAAACGATTGAAGATCAAATGTGATGAGAACAAACCTGTTTGTTCGTACTGTATCAAAACCAAAGCGCAATGCGATTACTCAATTCGGTTAACTTGGGGCGGTCGTCCATACAAAGCAAAGACTAAAAAACATCATCATCAACAACCACCACCACAACGTCAACAACAGAAACAAGCGCCACAGTCAGCCCCAATAATAACCACCACCATAAACACAGAGGCAAACTCCATTAGACCGAACCACAGGGGAAATGATACACAACAAAAGAGTGGGGATCAGGAAAAACTAAACCCTGAAATTCAGTTCATTTTACACGATTTTTCTACCGAGCTGGTTACCTCACCAGCATCGCCCACAGAGTCGATCATAACGCAACAGGAACCACCACAATACTATAAAAACAAGCGAAGGAAGGTCAATTATAATAATAATAATAATAATAATGATAATATCCAGCAGACATTCTTAACACCACATGGAACCTCGATCCTTTTAAAGGAGGAACCCATGCCACAACATAGACCACCAGTTCCTGAAACACTACAAGACAATTTCAATTTAGAGTCGTCGTCAACAACAAATACAACTCCATTGACTGAGGCTATACCAGAAATCAACAATGGTTTGAACCACTTAACGAATGCACTTGCAGATATCGGGTTTGAACAATTCCAGTTACAGAATTCAACTATATTTAACGATTTCATTCATAATCCAGAAAATTTCAACAAATTTGCTCATTCAAACAGTAGTTCTGACAACCTGGAAACATCATACTTGAGCAACTACTCTGAGGATATTTTGAGGATTGAAAAGTATCAACTGAGACAACTAACAAACATCTTTGGAGATACCATTCCCATGAGACTGATTTCCAATTGCGCACGTTCTCCGAGAATTGAGGAGCTCGATAATTACAATGGAGAAGGAATAGTAACAACAACAGAACAGGAATATTGGGAATCCGTCCCACCACTGCTTGTTCCTTTGCCTACATTACTTTTAAATGTCCCGTTTTACAGAAACTTGTTGCATTTTTGGGTCAACGTGGCAGCCAACAGTTTAGTGCCTGCATCATCCCGTATTTATTCCGACAATCCATTTAAGGTACTACTCACACAAATGGCAATGGAATATCCTTCAATTTTGAATACTCTTTTAGCCTTTTCGGCAATGATGAGATCAAACTTGCTTGGGAAACATGACACTCCAGATTCAATAATTGATCAATTGTTGTCTCGTTCGTGTACGGAACTTCTACGGTTATTAAAGAACGAGGAAAGTGCTACTTCAGATCAAGCTTTAGCTACAGCGTTGCTCCTTTCGTGTTTCGAAGTGTTTAGTTCGAAAGATTTCAGTCGTCATAGAGCACATAATATTGGTGCTCGACAAATCATCAAGGCAAGATCAACAACAGTGGAGCGTATTAGAGGTCCTGATGCAGGTACTGAAAGAGACATCACATTTTTCTTAATGAGATGGTTCGTCTACACAGACGTCATTGGAGCACTTTCGTCTACAACCAATTCGAGAGATTACTTGTTAATGTCTGGCGATTCATGCACATACGAACCATTAGAATCAGTGACTATGTTGAACGATATTGATAAGATGGGTGATGATGAAACAAGGTATCCAAGGAAAAACATTGATTATCTAATAGGGTTCAACATTAAGTTTCTCCCACAATTTGCCAAGATTGCCATGCTAATAAGAGAAGTCAACATATTAATAGAACATTCCGGGAAATCACCAAAACTTGAGCTGACTATAGTTCACAGGGCATTAGAAGTTAAGGAAGCACTTTTGGAAACTCGGAAACGAGACGACGAACACATCTTGCAGAGTCATGAGAAGTTAATGGAACTTAAATTGAGACGAAAAAGACCTCATGATTCTGAACCCAGTTCACCAGAGGACATCCTCAATCTTATCCACGAGAATGATATCTTGAGATCGACAAACAAGATATTTTGTGATGCAGGGTTGATTCATTTATATCGTCGTGTTCTATTAATGCCTCGAGAATCTAAGCTCGTGCAGGATTTGGCTATAGGTATGGGCGAGTTGGCCAAAAATCAAATAGAATCAAGGTCTTCAGCAGATATCTGTTGTATTTTTTGTTTTTTCACAGCTGGCTGTGAAGTATTGGACCCAGACATGCAACAGTTTTTCCAATACAGGTTCCGTAACCTAGCTGATATGGGAAATACAAACGCTAGAAAGGGACTTGAAATCATGAAGAGATGCTGGGAAACCAACGAAGATTGGATCACAGCTGCTAAGGCGTTGGATCTTGACTTGATATTCTTGTAAGTATTTGCACACGCGTAGTAGTGGATATGGTTATCGGTAGTGTATAGAGTAGTAATAACGACTAAGTAGAATGTGACAGCAAGAAAGAAAAAAGAATACATACACCAGTCGCGTTTTTTTTTTCTTTTTTTTTTTTTTTTTAGTTTCTTCTACTGTCAATCATCAGCCTCATCACAAGGATCAACAACGACAAGAACAACCATATATTCTACAACATTGTGATTAGCATCAAAGAATTCTATTTCGTTTTATTTTCATTTTTTTTTTTAAATAAGCAAAACAAATTAAAATCGCTGGCAGTGTTGATATCTAGCTTGTGTTTTACTTATCTTTTATAATCTGTCATTTTCTTGTATACTTTTCTTTTCAGGGATAGCCTGTTTTGAGTAGAGAAGATGTCCAACCAACTTCAACATAATGGGGTATCCCAGGAACTCCCGCAAAAAAAGGAGTCATTCAAACCTCCTGAGTTTGATGCATTGTCTAAATTGATAGCCGATTCTCTGCGTGAACCAGGCAATAGTCCTGTGCATCTGCAAGTACTCAAACAATCACTAGCTTATTTGAAAAAGTATAAAGAGAACCCCCATTGGTTTTGTGATGAATACATGCAACCAATTGCTAGCCACTCCTTGATATTGCTTTCAGTTAACGATAAAACCATTGTTGAATTCTTGAAAAGTGCCATGTCCCAGTCATTAACTAGTTGTTCACACTGTTTAATGGGATATGCTGACGGTAAAACAAAATTGAGGACCCATTTCATAATCCAGAATGGAACTCCGATCCCTAATGTGAATTCTTTTATTAATTTATTAAATACCTGGGAATCCACCTTGTTGACTCCGATATTGGATAAAGTGATTTTGCTGTTTAGTTCGATTGACACACATTCAGCTACACTTGTGGTTTGTCTTTACTGGTGCATGACCAACCCTGACCTTCTTAGGAATTTCCCAACCATTAGAGAAAAGTTTGAAAAAATAACGCAAGGTCTTTTACGCATCGACAAGTTGCCAACTCCAGAGGAACTACTCCCTGGTTTGTTATTTGTATTACTCGAAGGTGATAGTGAACTACAAAAGTGGGGTGCCACGTGGATAGAAACTTTGGGGACGAAGAATGTACATTACAACAAGGAAACCTTACCCGAACTGGTAGTTGTGGAGTTTTCGAATCATCTTTATAAAGTCCAGGACGATAAATATTTTACTTTGAACTATGCTAATAAGTTTTGGGATTGCTTATATCAGATAATCGACTTTATTGATGATGAATCGTTCATTCTTCGACTTAATACCCCCAAAGATATTGGTGCCATGAGCAAGTTTAAAAACTTGCAATTGGTTTCATCAGTGAGATTGCTTTGTCGTGTTTTACTTGCGCGGTTTGGGACGAAAATTCCTTGTATGTTCAAAGTGTTTGACAAGTTACTAGTACGGTTAGAAAGCAAGTTCTGGTCACAGGCCCCTGATTTCAAGTATGAAACTATGTTGAATGAAATCTTTGGTGACCCTGAGTATTCCAAACAATTGTTGACTGCGTCCGAAGATGACTTGGAGACTTTCATATCGTGGATTTCTCCATTTAAAATATCTTTAACTACATTGCATCGTGTGAGGGCAGCGACAAAAATTGGCCCATTCTTATTGAATAAAACTAATAACTATGAGAATATTAGAATCCAGAGGGTCAATCAATTGCACGAACTAGGGTGTCAATTTCTATATACTGCATTCCATGATGCAGGGTTGGCTGACTTACAATACCGATCAAACGAAGAATTACCGGTTAACAATGCACTCGAGCTTAGAGGGAAAATAGAGTATGAAGCTGACACTATTATCAGAACAGCTATTAGTTCAATTGGTCATACATCTTCCAAGGATTTGTTATGCAAATGTTTAGAGTATGACATTTTCCTTTTAGTTCACAGTTCTCATGTTCTTTTAAGTGGAGAGATTCCCAAAATATTTGACTGTTTCCCTGCTCTCTGGGATCTGCTTTATAAGCTTAAGTTACACACAAATGTCGCTTTGTCTAAAAAAGTTATTTCTTGCTTTGCTCCTATGACCCAAGCTATCATGTTTAAGGAAGTCAAACCTGGTAAGATAATAAAGGAACAAGAGGGCGCTCGAAAACGTCACAATGAAAACATGGCGTCAATCACAAAATTACAAAACAAAGTATTTGCTTCGTTTAGTCTAGGTGACCGAGAGAAAACACAGAAAATCATTACTGATCCGACATGTATGAAGGCACTTTGGGCTTGTATATTTACGCCGTTGTTGAGTCAATCAGCATTAGACTTTGTCAATGAAGTTTACAATGCAAGTGGTAGATTGGAAACTTTCAGTGAATGCATTTCACAAAACCTTACTGAATCATTGCTGGCGATTAACATCAACCTAGAGATATTAACTGAATTGAAATGTTACGAACCTATCCCTAAAGCTGTTAGAATTGTAATGGACATTGTACAAGCATTGGTTAACCCACAGAAATCTATATTGGCATCTTCATCTGAACAATGTGATGATGAATTAATCATGTTATGGGGGAAATCGTGGTCATTTCTTACTATGATTTTTCAAACAACCCCCGCTTGGGCTCAGCAGTATCATTTAGAGGAAATGATTGAGTTTACAAGAGATACATTGGATTTATGCCATTTGCTTTTGGATTCCTTCAGGGTTATAGTAAACTCCTTCAAATCTTCAAATGATAGCAAGAGACTGGGCAAATTGTTTGAAGTATTCATGAATGCATTCGCGTATCTCATTTCCTGGTTAAAATTAGGTGATGCCACGCTTTTGAATCTGTGTGTTAATTTGGTTCATAAAGGTTTTGATTTAGCTCAGGAAGAACAGTTTCCAGTTCTGGATCTGTTTGTCAGGGATATTGTGAAGTATGGTAAAAAATTGAAAGGTTACAATACTAAATTATCCGAACAACAAAAATTGAGTTTACTCGATAAAGCAAAGGAGCTCAATGAAAGCGTTTTTGATGATAGTATGGAAGAAATCATTGAAATTTCACCCGGAGAGTTTCGTAACAAAGTTCAACAAGAGAAGAGACAACAAACTTTGGGTCAATTTTTCAAATTTGCTGATAAAGCTCCTACAGCACCGCCTCCTAAAGTCGTTAAAGGTACAAACAGCATGGATAATTTACGAAACAAGTTACAGCAACTGAGGTCTTCGATTACTCCACCTCCACGTTTGTCTTCGCCGATGAATGCCCCTGCACCACCTCGACCAGCTGGGTTTAATTCTAAAAAACCAGGTCCAGCAGATCTTAGTGTGCCTTCAAAGAGAGTCAAGAAGAAAACACCAACTGCAGGTGGAGGCGATTCATCTTCTGACGAAATGGGGGATGACGAAGAGCCGGATACAGATTTGTCCGATTTGTTTATCGAGAAAAAGAAGAAAGCTTCAAAGATTACACAACTTGATTTGGACATGAGATCTCTTGAAAATAATGCCTATGAAAAAAGAAGAAAAAAGATGGCAGACGAGGAAAAAGCCAAGGAAAGAATGAGACTTAGGTTGAATGTTAGTTTCAAACCATTGTACTGGCAAGTTTTAAACTGGAACTATAATTTGGTTAGTGATTATCCTAGCAAGGATAAAAGTATTTACCAAACCATAAAAGATACGTACAAGAATGCCCAAGACTATGTTAATGTGACTGAACCTTTATTGATGTTGGAGTGTTGGCAAGGTATACAATCAGCGAAAGCAACGGTGCGGGAAAATCCTTTTGATTTATTGATTGGTGCTAGATCACTGGTGGATGGATTTTTTGATGTGTTTGCATCCATTGAGATTCCTGTTTTGAAAGACAGAAAACTCAACGAAAGTGATTTGATTGTACTTGCTGTAAGGATGGACCATTTGACTCAAGATTCGGAGGTCAGAAATTATATGAAAGATCCAAATACACTGACATGTTTGGCCAAGATACGTAGAATCACATACACCAATAGTAACCATTGTGACATAGTTATGAGAGTATATCCCTCTGGTCCAATGATAGGAGCTTTGACACCCAAAGCTGTTGTATCAGCTATGCGGGTTATGCAAATGGTTACTATTGAAAGAGAATTTTCATCATTGAAAGGATTACAACATTATGATTTAGTTGACTCCATCATTCTGGCAACTCCCAACAAACCGGTGGAGATTTCCGATGAAGATGCTGAAAAAATGCATAATATTTATCGTGTTAATGTATCACAAGCCAAGGCAATCATGGGTTCGTATAGAAGCGAAGGGTTTTCTTTAATTCAAGGTCCTCCAGGTACTGGTAAGACCAAGACCATTTTAGGTATTGTCGGATATTCCTTATCACACCAGAGATCTAGCAAGACCATTGAAATACCTGGAGCAGGTGTACCAGTGTCAAGGACGACAACATCATCATCAACAACAGCCACTCCCACAAATAAAGGTAAGATATTGATTTGTGCTCCAAGTAATGCAGCAGTTGACGAATTGGTGTTGAGATTGCGAGATGGGGTAATAAATTCTGAAGGTAAACATATGCCTATCAATGTTGTTAGATTAGGTAGAAGTGATACGATTAATTATTCGGTACGAGATTTGACATTGGAAGTGTTGGTTGAGAAAAAATTGGATGAAACCAAGAATGACGTTAAGGTAGATTATAATATCCCCAAAGAACTTACTAAATATACTAACCAGAGAGAAGCATTGAGAAAGAGACTTGTAACTGAGAAATTGACAGATGAGGAGATTAAGAAAATTGAAGATGAGATTCACCAGGTACTGAAAAAGCGAAGCCAACTTTCTCTGGAACTTGATAAACAGAGAGAAAACGCATCTATTGCAGCAAGAACCAAAGAAACCAACAAAAGAAATATTCAAAATCAGATTTTGTCGGAAGCTCAAGTGCTTTGTTCTACATTGTCCGGTTCAGCCCATGATTTAGTGGTGAAACTTGGTGTTGAATTCGATCAAGTGATTATTGATGAAGCGTGTCAATGTTTGGAATTATCGGCCATAATTCCACTCAGATACGGTTGTAAGAAATGTATCATGGTGGGGGATCCAAATCAATTACCACCCACCGTGTTATCCCAAGCAGCCGCTTCCTATAATTATGAACAAAGTTTGTTTGTGAGAATGCAAAAGAACCATCCAGACTCGGTTTATATGTTGGACGTGCAATACAGAATGAACCCTATGATTTCCAAATTCCCAAGCGCAGAGTTTTATAATTCTAAATTGAAAGATGGTGAAGATATGCTTAAATTGAATACTAGACCATGGCATAATAATGCTCCACTTACACCATACCGGTTCTTTGATATTGCAAGTAGACATCAGAAAAACGCTTTAACACAATCACTTTTCAATTGGGATGAAGCTCAAGTAGCTTTGGAGTTAGCGGAGGCGCTAATGACTTATTTACCGGAGGCAGAATATGTTGGCAAAGTTGGGATCATTTCTCCATATAAGGAACAAGTTCAGACTATCAAGCAAGTGTTTATGGGCAAATATGGTCATGGTATCTTAGATGAAATTGATTTTAATACGGTGGATGGATTCCAAGGTCAAGAAAAGGAAATTATTATTATGTCATGTGTGAGAGCAAGTGAAACTGGTAATGTTGGGTTTTTGAGTGATTTCCGTCGTATGAATGTTGCACTTACACGTGCCAAAACAACGCTTTGGATATTAGGTAATGAAGACTCGTTGAAACGAAATGCTGTTTGGAAAAGATTACTAAAGGATGCCGAGAATAGAGATTGTATCACTAAAGCGTATCCTGGATTTTTGGCTCATGGTGGAAGCGCTCTTTACAAGAGAAAGAATACTGATGTGCCGGAGACAAAAACGAAGAAGATAAAACTGAACCATGATCTTAATGCATCTACTTATGAACGTAATGTTAAAGATATTAGAAATAATGAATCCAAACCAGTACCTCGTCCTACTAGTGGAGGATACTTACCTTTAAAAAACGAGGAACTTAAGAAACCCAAGACTGTTGCTCAACAGAAAACGGATCCAGATGCACCAAAACCTTATATAAATCAGCCAAAACCTCAAAATGTTTCTGGCCCGCCCCCGGGACCAACAAGATCAGGTACAATTGCAAGACCAACCAAACCAGCAGCACATGGTCCTACTCGATCCACAACTCCACCAACTAGCAACACAGATGGTAAGAAACCTGGAGTTGGCTCAATACCTACTGAACCAGCTAAAAAACGTGTTCCTTCATCTTCAGGAAAAGTTAAACTTCCTGCAGTTCCAAATATGTTTATACCTAGAAAGAGAGGGAAATAATCGCTCACAATGCTTATACATATATATTTATTTTTATTAGTATAATTCAAGATCATTTGCATCATATATATATATATATATATATATTTATTCAATTTTTGTAGTTGATGATTTGGCATCAGTCTTGTTGACTTGACTAGTAGGTCTTGAAGAAGATGGCATTAAAGGAGTTTGTAATTTCCCAGAATCAGTAACATTAAATGATGTATCTTGTTTAGGAGTCTCAACTATTTTAATCGCTTTCGATACAGCATTATATTCATTCGATATCAAATCAATTAATAATTCTCGTTGAAATTGATCCTCTCTTTGATCTAATGACTTCGAAGACTTGATGTTGTTTAGGTTCATTGATAAAATGTCCAAGGTTGAATTTAAAACATTTATAATTTGTTGATTATCTCCATTTATAATTGATTCATTGAGGATGATTTCTAATTTTTCTTCTTGTAAGTTCATTAAATTGGTTATATTTTGCCAAATGGTTCCATATTCATGAAATAACGCTGCATTCATTGATGATTGTTTATTTAAATCATGTAATGCTTCAACTTTAAATTCCAAGAATTTCATTATTGGTTCTAAATCCAATTTTTCCGTGATTGTATTAGATATATCATCTACTTTTGGTGGACCTTGAGTTGCTGTTGTTGTTGTTGTTGTTGAATGCGATGACGATGATGGTGTTTGGTTTTGTTCTGGTATTGATTCAAAGATTTTCTTAACAAATTGATTCATTTTGGTTCGAATAAATGTAGAATTCTGTGATCCTTTGTTATATCCTCTTTCAAATGGGGTGGGTCCATGATCATGATTCATCGATAATAAATCTTGTGGTGGTTGTAAATCATCATCATCATCTTTCTTTTTTTGTTCTTGTTCCTCAGGGATAATAAATGGCTGCATCCCAATGTTGTTGTTGTTCTGTGGAGGTGTATCAACCGGTTTTATTTCTTTTGGAGGCAACTCAATATGACTAGTCGACGGTCTCTTGTTAGCATAATCCTTTAGAATAGTTGCATCAACTGGGGTATATTTCACAATGGAATCAATATCTTGAGCAGGCACTCCATTAGATTGTAAGAAATTCAATATTGATAATTTCCCTTGTTTTTCCAAATTACGAAACACATCTACGTATTTGGCAGATCTACTTTCCAAAACACTACTTGTGATTTCGATTTCTTTATTTACAATCATTTTCTTTGATCTTAATTGTTGCAATTTATTCTCCAATTGTTGGATTTCTTCATCGATTTCATTTGATTCATCTAATAGATTGAACAACTTGGCACCATGTTTGTTTGCATCACTCTTGATCGATTTCACTTTTGATATAACTTTATTTCTCAGTCGATCCCATTTCTTGAATGAATCGTATAGGTTATCCGCGTAGTTGATATCTTTATTGTATAATTCACCAAGTGAGTAGTACGATTCAGATAATTGATTATAGTTCTGGATAATTTTATTTCGTAATTGGTATATGTTGCTATTCCCAGTTTGTAAATAATCATTGTATTTCCGTGCATCTTCAAACAATTGCTGGGTCAATAACTTGACTCGATTCGAAAGATACTGAATAGGAGATTCATTGTCATTGTTATGGCCATTGTTATCTTTGATCATTTCAGTTGGAAATTTGATGGAGTTTAACATTAGACTGTCTTGATTATACATTAGTTCACTGTCTCTTAATGAATCAAATGAACTCTTTGAAGAGTTTTTCAAATTCTCAATTGTACTTTGAAGTAATCCAACCGTATCATCCCTGTTAGTTTTCCTATATTGTGGCTGTACTTTATTCTCTCCACTTGATATGAATTCCCCCGGATCTAGTTCATCTTCATCATCATCATCATCATCATCATCATCTTCTGACGTGGATACAGGGATTGATTGAAGTTTTTTAATTGGTGTGGTGTTTTCATTTACACCTGGATATTCACTTTGTATAGTGGATGCAAGATTAATAGACTCAAATCCATTATTCAGAGATGTCATCTGTGAAATTGTGTATGGGGTGGATGTGTGTGTGTGGAGGATGTATATGGTGATTTGATTTTTATTTTTTTTGTTTGAATTGTGGAAGCTTATCTCGCCCTTATTTTTTTGTTTTTGTGGATGACTTTCGAGAAACGTTAGAGAGATATCGTCAAGGGTAACCAAGTGGGAGTACTACACCAACAATTAAAAAATACGATAAGACACGTACATTTTAGGCCAATAGATGTATCTGATGATGCTTAGCTCTATTAAGGATGGAGGTTTGTTGAAAATGGGTGTTGCCAAACAATGATCATGTGACATTCATCCTTTCTTGTCGTAATTAGTCTTTCACATCACAAGCAATATACATCACTTGTAGAATGCTCTCTAAACCCCATGATCTACTCTATTACAAACAACGTCAATGGACTACTACCTATATCACCTTCTACGTTGTATGTCCACTCCCTGTACTATCAACAGATTTTTAAGACGCGCGCGTTATTCCATTCACGCATTTGTTTGTTTGATGAAATAAAAAAAAGAAAACAGCAAAAAATTACGAGTTGCAAAGCAATAAACAACTACTGATCCACTATCCACATCAACACACACCACTTTTTATTTGATTGGAAATTATAACTATTATGAGGATTCTTTGTGTGGCGGAAAAACCATCGATTGCAAAACAAGTATCACAAATTCTTGGAGGAGGACGTGTAACGGTACGACACAGTAAGAATAAATTCATCAAAAACTATGATTTCACATTTAATTTCAAGCCAGAAATAGGTAATTGTCAAGTCACCATGACATCAGTCGTTGGACATATCACGGGGCTTGATTTCCCGTCTCAATATAGTTGGGGCAACTGTGCACCTGGGAAATTATTCGATGCTGCCATGACTGAAGTCATTGATAAAAAAGATGTTTATGAAAATATAGCGAATGAAGCAAGGAATATCGATAAATTAATGATATGGACGGATTGTGATCGAGAAGGAGAATATATCGGATTTGAAATATTTAATGCGGCAAAGAAATATAATACAAGTCTTGGATTAAGTCAAGTTTGGCGTGCTAAATTTTCTCATCTTGAAAGAAATCATGTTTTGAGAGCTGCCAAAAATCCAATAAAATTAGATATGAGAGCAGTTGCTGCAGTGTCATGTCGAATGGAAATTGATTTTAGAGTGGGGACAAGTTTTACTAGATTATTAACGGATACGTTAAAGATTAAAGGAATTATAGAAAAGGGGGAAGTGGCGTCGTATGGGACGTGTCAATTTCCTACGTTGGGGTTTGTGGTTGATAGATATAAGAGAGTGAAACGGTTTAAACCGGAATCATTTTGGTATATTGAAGTTGAAACAAGGAAAGAACGAAAGAAAACCGTGTTTAATTGGGTACGGGGACATTTTTTTGATAAACAATACGTTGCGATATTATATGATAAATGTTGTAAAAATGGAGGAGAAGAAGGGTTGATCACCAAGTTGGAATCTAAAAGGAAACTTAATTTTAGACCATTTCCATTGACAACAGTCGAATTACAAAAAGATTGTGCTAAATTTTTCAAAATGTCAGCCAAGGAAGCATTAGATGCTGCTGAAAAGTTGTATAATAAAGGGTTTTTATCATACCCAAGAACAGAAACTGATAGGTTCCCCAAGGAGACAAATTTCCAAGAATTATTACAACAACAAACCCAATCCTCTGGTTGGGGGCCATATACTACACAATTATTAAATGATGGATTTGTGACACCTAGAAGTGGATCTCATGATGATCAAGCGCATCCTCCAATTCACCCAATTAAGTTTGGTGTTGGAAGTGCATTAGGCGATGCCAAAGAACAGAAAGTTTATGAATACGTAGTCCGACGATTTATTGCATGTTGTTCTAAAGATGCCGTGGGTACACAAACACAAGTGACGATGAAATGGGGAGATGAATTCTTCACGGCTAATGGATTGATTGTTCTTGAACAGAATTATTTAGAAGTTTATCCATATAAGAAATGGACAAGTTCACAAGAATTGCCCAAATTCGCTGAAGGTGATAAAGTGAAATTATCTAGTGGGTTATTAAAAGAAGGTAAAACTAGTGCACCTAATTATATGACGGAACCGGAATTAATTGCTTTAATGGATGTTAATGGAATTGGAACCGATGCAACAATAGCTGAACATATCGATAAGATTTTACGTCGAGGATATATTGCCAAGACCAAAAAGGCAACCAAGGAATATATTGTTCCATCACCTTTAGGCATGGGGTTAATTGAAGGGTTTGATAAGATGGAATTCAGTGATGTCTCATTATCCAAACCATTTTTAAGAAAAGCATTAGAGAAATCATTAGAGGAGATATCGAATGGGTCAAGAAATAAAGTCGATGTTTTAAATGAGACGGTAAGTATATATCGAGAGGCATTTGCAGTATCTTCACAAAAGATGACCACATTGGTTGATGAATGTAGAAGTATTATACAATCAAATAGCAACTAATAATAGATATAGGTAGATTTATAATAGATAGGTAGATTTATTAAGAATTATAGTAGATTCCGTAACATGGTAAGACCATTGTCTTATATGAGAATTTTAAAAAAAAGAGGTGTCTGTAGGTTATGTTATGTTATGTTATGTTATGTACGTTGAGTATGTACATGGATTTTAGAAGGTGGACAATCTTTGATTTGCACATAGGACAGAAAATCGCAAAATCAAAAAACCAAAAATGGACAAAATGGACAAAATGGACAAAATGGACAAAAAAATTGGATCAAGTGGACATCTCAAATCAAATATCTACATAAAATGAAATACCATATCAAAAGTTATTTGTTATGATTTGCATAGCGCAGGGATTTACTTCTTGTAACTTAACAAGACAAATGAGTCCAAATAGACAAAGGACAAAAGAGTCCAATCAAAATAATAAGTTGGAATCTGTCAATCCTGTCAATTGATAATCACAATAGGAAGCAGGAGTTATCAATTGATATAAAGAAGGAAAAAGAAAAGAAATGATAGGTAGGTAGAAGATAGAAATAATAATAAAAATAAATAGGACTGTTACATATATGTGCTGCAATGTAATATGTACCTTAGACAGGACGTATACGAGCGCTGTTACACGAAGGAAAAAAGCAAAAAAAGCGAAATAGAAAATAGAAAATAGAAAGTAAGAGGGATATATCTCAATGTATGGAAGGGATTCTATTCTATGACTCTTGTTGAAGAAAGGTTGTCAGAATTCCTAGGTGTGTGACTAACTATTAAGTTTTAAATTCGAATTATACGACAATCTCCCAACCCATGAAAATCGTTATAGTTGTTGTTGTTATTACTACCAAATATTTGTTTACTAAATTTCTGGGTAATATTATTATTATTATTTATTGTTTTCCGAACACTGCGAAATTCTACGACCGAAAGTTGATGCGTCCGTGGTTACGGATTTATCAAAAATCCCACATGTATCACAATGTTAATCATAAACAATAGTAGTCAAGCAAGGAAAAAAACATAGGAAGAAACCATTAATGGAGTTTGTGTTTAAGGTACTTCGGCAGGCGGTTCGGTTGTTTTTTTGTATTTGATATTTATAGTATTATGCCAGGCGTGAGTATGCATCACGCCAAGTAGGTACCAACCATATTAAAAAAAAAAAAAAGCAATAATGTGTATGTAACGCCTGGTTTGTAGAACTACAACCAAAAGAGAGGGAAATTATTTCTCTCTTTCTCAAATTTGGTTTTTTTTTGCTTTTCTTGTTGTTGTTGTGATTGTTCAGATGGGGGTTTACACAGAGAAATGAGGGTTTAGGCTAAACGGAAAGGACCCTCAAACAAGTCAATTATAATAATACAACTTTATGTTGTCTACGTAACAATAAACTACAACTGTGATTTTTCTTTTGTTGTATTTTTGGTAGGATTTTCGGCGTAAATTAAATATAGAAATGAAATTTTCATTACCGCTATCATTCTTGTAAATTCTTCAATAATATCTTATTTGTGAATTGTTGGAAAAGGTAAACAAACAAGGATTTAATTGCCTAATTGGTAATAGTAGGTACAGGTTTTGTGAATTACCAGCATATATCACCCAATTGAACCCACCAAGCTGTTACGAAGGATATAAAGCAAATGTGCTTAAAAATTTCCTCAATTTTCCTCAACCTCAATCTCCCTCTCCAAATTTCCTTTTTGTTTTTTTTTAGGCAAGTGGGTACGCCGCATTTGTCTCAGAGGAAGTAAGAAAAGAAAAAAAAGAAAAAGAAAAACAATTGTAGTGCATGAAGAGTAGTTTTCTATTTTTTTTTGTATATACAACAAGAAAGTTTTAAGCTTCATTACGTAAACGATCGGTTTTTTTAGTTAAAGCTTAGGAGGAGGAGGAAGGACGTTCAAAACCACCGCCTCTGATAATCTCTGATAATAATGATAATGAGTTTAGACAAGAGTGGAAGTGGAAGTGGGAGTGGGGGTAGAATGGAGTGGAGTGGAGTGGAGTGATTTTTATTTTTTCTTGTGCCAAGTTTATATCCACGGTAATAGATTTGATTCGTTTAACGGAGATTATTAAATTTAAGAAATTGACCACACATTTTACTTGTGCCTTGTTTTTAGTATTATTTTATTTTATTTCTGAGGTGGAATTTACTTGAACAAAAATAATAAATAAATAAATAAATAATAAAAAAAGTTTGAAAATAATAGAAGACTTGAAAATATTACAATAATAATAATAAAAAATAAATGGAAGACAAAATAAATAATCAATACCCCTTTAACGTTCGAGCTAATACATTTTTCCAGAAAACACACAAAATGGTAATACATATATTACCATGTACATCAGTAATGCAATGCATTCAGTACAAAGTGTTAAACCCATATTATTAGGAGTTTGTTTTTTTGTCTAACAATAACAATAACAATAACAACAGCAAGGGCATTTTAAACAATTGAAGCAAAAAAAAAAAGTTTTGTCGGGTCAAACTTATCCACTTTTCTCATTCGCAGGGCGGTTTCCATTAACTGACAAATGTTTTATTTATTATATCAATATCCCCCACCATAATAGTACAATAGTTACAATAGTTACAATAGCTCAGTAGTACAAAATTTAATCGCTTATGCATCATCACAATATTATAGTACTACTACTATAATTAGACCTAATTGAATTTCTTATTCCCAGACACTTCTACCTTTAATCACACAGCCTTGTACAAGCACAGAGAGAGACATTGACAAACCATTTCCTTTGTCGAATTATGAGAAAATTGAAAACGCAAAACGATGGTTATGACATTACCTCTCACCATTCGGAATTATTGGGTAAAAAAACCAATCTCTTATATGCTATATCATCAAATTTTTTGTCTTCATGGGTATTATTATTTTATTTTATTTTGTAATACATTTCTCTTCTTTACTGTTCAGTCATTAGCTTAAAAAAAAAGATGGCCATTCCTATTAGATCGGCGTATTAACAATAAGAAAATAAAATAATACCGAATATAATAATAAAATAAAATCATTAATCCCCATTTCTTCTTTACTATTAAAGGTAAATCAGAAGAGAGATCTACACTGCATATCCCCCTTCACTTCTCTTCATTTTCTTTTTTTCTTCCTCTTCCTCTTCTCCTTCTCCTTCCCCTTGTTCTTCCCCTTCCCCTTGCTCTTCTTCAGGATATCTAGCAGGTCATTGACTTGAAACAATAAACTTTCTCGTGTAACCTTTTATTTCTCTTCGTCTCTTTCATCTTTATTGGGTATATACAACTATTCCATGATTCTAGTAGATTCACGTTTTCTTACCCACGGAGACAAAAGGAAAATTTGGAGAGATGATCATTTTCATGTTAGAAATTCGAATGAAACAAAACGGGGAATAAAATAACACAATACGTACAGACAAAACTATTTGTCATCAACTCTAAAGATCAGTTTTGTACTACGCTAATTAAATAAAAAAAAAAAAATTGTTTGCTAAAAAAAAAAACACACAAACATTATCGCCTACAAAAATTGCTGCCTTTTTTTTATTTTAATTTTTTTAATTTTTTTTTTTTATTTATAAAAATAGGAAAAACCCCAATACGAAGAATGTTATAAAAGGACATGGAAATAATCTCCGGTCTTAATTTTGGCAGCTTAATTGGAAATATTCATAATCATTGACCTTATACAACCATCAATTAATCTACGGCAGCAAATCAAATTCCTCAATACGATTGTACACTTTCATTACATACTACATATCACATATTACATATCACATATTTCATATTTCATATTCCACATTTTTTTTTTTTTTTTTTTTTTTTTTTTTTTTTTTATTTTTTTTATTTTTTTTTTTTTTTTTTTCTTTTTCTTTGTTTTTTTTTAACCTTTTTTT
>JAKTVF010000133.1:6920-33088 GCA_030557055.1 Candida tetrigidarum
TTTTTCTTTTTGATTTTTTTTAGCACGAGTGTTGGGGAAGAAAAAGGGAGTAAACAAAGAAAAAAAAAAAAAAAAAAAAAGAAAAAATAAATAATAAAAAAAAAAAAAAAATTTACAAGCGAATCTTTCCATGCAGATATCAGATACCAAATACAACTTAGTATAAGACAACACCCGGACCTTCCCTCCTCTATCTTGTCCATATTTTCCCCATGTTCATTCTGCATAAGTCACTTCGACTAAGGAGTGTTAATACCCTACTACATCGAAGGATCGCATCAGTGCCACTCCTGTCAAACGACCTATACCTAGAGAACCTAGAAATATCTGTGAAACGACAACCCAACCACCAGCTTCGTCAGGATCCCTCTGAGATATCACCGTTTCTTGGATCTCGAGTTAAACGAGATGCTGTTGAGAAACTAAATCCATGGTGGCAGACTAATCCAGACGATGGCATATTTAAACTAAAAGCGCAGCCCATTTTGTCGTATATCGAGAACCTAGAGTTGAATTTCAGTGAGCTATTATGTATTGCTCATGGGCTAACAGATTTGGAATTACGAATACAGGATATTATCTATCAGACTAGTACGTTGCGGAAATTAGGACGTGGCAAGTTTGAATTTTGTTTACTCAGGAATACCATATTTGTGAATGACAAATATCTAACTGCGAGTCAGGTGGAAGTTGAGAGCGACCTAAGGTCTTTCGAAAGTAGCGAGATAGTGTATGAATTCCTTAAATGGAATCAGCTACATCAGTTCAGTCTAATTAATAGAGAGTTGTTGATAAATCAGAAATTGTCCCGCGAGGAGTTCAAAGACAAAACGGCGAAACTTTGGGAGAAGACATCGATTGGAAGCTTTTATACTATGTTGGGCATACTACTGGTGAAATACGATGAAAACGTAGTATCTGATTTAATCACGAACAAAGTCATTACAGGGAAAAGGGGAATTATAGATATCGTCAAGTCGAAACAACTATAAGATGCTTCCGCGTAACATAATATTACATGTACATATACCAATATATATATCCATATATCCATATACAAAAACAACTGTAGATGCCGGAGTGTCTATTTTCTATAAATACAAGGAGGCACAAAATACAATATCTCTCTTAATTTTTTCTTGGGCTTCGGCCATTTTCAAATGCAATGTCGAATCACCAATGATCAATGCTGCGTTTTTCACCTCACGACAGATTTCGTCCAATCTCGTTATTACTCTGACAATCGTACCTTCAGCTTCAACACTGATTTGCATAATCTCATTGAACGACAATCCGTTAGCCCATTCGTAAACGACGTTGACCAATGCAAAACGTTTACTCTCGACGAAATCCTCTTCTTCTTGTGTCAACAATACCTGTTTTTCAACATAGACTTTCAATAATTTCTCAGCAATTTCCAAGATCCTAGCTTTACCCTTTTCCAATCGAGGAGTGATCAACGGTGGCTCGTCCTCTTGCGTTCTACCTTCATAAACAAAACAGGACAACAACGCAACTATTTCGGCAGGCTCGAAATCACCCAAAAAGTTGTCCAACACCAATTCGGTAATGATTAACTCCCAGCCGGAGTTGATTTCACACGCTACACGTCCTTTCAACACCACATTGTGCTGGTTATCAATGTACCCCATAGTCTCTAAAACTTGCAATCTTTGTTCATAATCAGGCAACAAGTCCAAGTTTTCGTCAGATATCAACCTCTCCAACTGTTCAACCTCCTGAGTCAACAAGTATTTCTCGTGGTATTCAGCGTAGTGCTGCTTGAATTTCGGACAGGCGTATGCCAGCTCGCTGAAAATCTTTTCATACAACTTCTGTTTCTCCACAGCCAAGTCATGCAATGACAACTGTTTTGTATAAGTGAACGCCAACTCTTCGAAGCTTTTCTGGTACTTGACCAAAATCTTAATCTGCGTCGAAGCTTCTTGTACAGCATTGGCATCATTATTTATAATATCGTTAATAGACGCCTTCAAGGAGTATCGTCCGATAAAACAAACGTTTTCATACGGAACAGAAACAACTTTTAGTTCACCAGAAAACTTAATTTTGGGGAAATTTTTCGTTACGTAGTCAGCAAAAGGAAGGTATGGCATCTTGTATTTCTCAATACTTTCTTCGTACTCTTTACCGTGGTTAAATGTCAAAATGAAGATTGAGTTATTGGCACTATCAGATTTGACAACAAACCCAAGTCTAGATCCACCACCACCACCACCACCACCACTTGTTTTATCACGGAAAAAGAGCAATCTTCCCACACGCAACAATTGGTTTTTCAATACCGGAGATTTATGGATATCAACAACACATTCTCCGTAGATCGTTTCGTATTCGGTCAACAACTTGCATGTTTCTTCGGTGCCCACCAATGAGCAATTTTCACATGGGGTCATCAGCACACCTTGCAATTGTTTTGTGAGTTGGTCAAACCTCTTTTGGTTTTCTGGTAGCAACACTTGGGTGGAGTTTTCACTGAATGAGTGTTTGATCATTTCCTCGACTTTCAACGCCTCGATTCTCAATAGATTCAAGATCATATTGTACGTCAACCTGAATTGCGACAGTAATTTGGTCGGCGTGCCGAGCACAACTTCTTTGAAATCGGTTGGTGATATTGGGTCGTTGTACGCCATGACGATAACCGTCCCTGTCTTATCCAAACCTCTTCTACCGGCCCTTCCTGACATTTGCGTGAACTCACCAGGTAACAAGTTACGGAAGCTTCTACCGTCATGCTTTCTCATCGACGAAAACACAACTGTTCTTGTGGGCAAATTCAAACCCATGGCAAAAGTTTCTGTGGCAAACAACACCTTGACCAACGACTTGGCAAATAAAATCTCGATGCACTCTTTAACAATGGGCAATAACCCACCATGATGCACAGCAATACCCCGGCTAAGCATGTCTCTGATTTTCAAAATCTGTGGCAATTCTCTATCCTCTTTCTTCAATCTCCCAACAGCCCTGTCGATAAACATATGGATCTCAGATTTCTCCCTAGCATTGTTAAAGTCAACACTTCTCAAGGAATCAGCGTATTCTTCACATCTTTTCTTGGAAAACACGAATATGACTGCCGGTAACAAATTGTTCAGTTTCAAATACTGAACCAAATCGATCCATGTATTCTTGTTTGGTCCATCGTTACCAAATCTTCTTGGACCTGAAAAATTACCTCTTCTCGAGACTTGGTTTCCTCCACGGCCGCCAGCACTGCCAGCACCGCCTCGTCCTCCTCCGCCTCTACCTCCTCCGCCTCTGCCTCCTCCACCTCTGCCACCACCTCTATTGCCGCCTCTTGCTGTTCCACCAGGACCACCTCTACTTCCTGATCCCATAGTTGTTGAGGGTAACTCGGATTTCTTATTACCAGCCTCTAGCAAGTCTTTATGTTTTTTAAATTCGCTTTCTAGGAACCTACGGCTAGAATCCACCACCTTGAAAACCTCTTTTTTGCACGAAATGAAAATCTCCAATGGAACAGGTCTTTTGGGGGTCGAAATAACATAGATGTCCTTCTGTTTTGTTCTACCAACCCAATTAGCAAACTCAAATGTGTTTGGAACAGTAGCAGATAACAATATATACTTGACATGATCGGGCAACATAATGATAACCTCCTCCCACACAACACCTCTATCTATATCATTCACATAATGCACCTCATCAAAGATAACAAACTCAACATCACGGATCAAATCTGCACCACGGTACAACATGGACCTCAAAATCTCTGTGGTCATGATCAAACAATTAGCCTCTGGGTTAATTTGCACATCACCGGTGATCAACCCGACATCGATTTCTTTGAACGTTTCCTTGAAGTCACGGAATTTCTGGTTCGACAATGCCTTGATAGGTGATGTATAAATACACTTGGTCATGTTTCTATGTGCCATGGCAATGGCGTACTCGGCAACAACGGTTTTACCCGCCGAGGTGTGAGCAGCAACAAACACCGAGTCACCCAGTTCCAAATGGAATACGGCTTCCTTCTGGAAGGTATCCAACTCAAATGGCCATGTACGTGCCATGTTCGGCACCAATTCATGGAAGTCCTCTATCTTGTGGTCTAAATCGACTACGTGAGCCCAGGTACGTTTGTCTAGAGGGTTCTTCTTATCGTCATATTTAAAGGATGAGTAGTCGAATGGAACCAACCCTTCGATTTCTGTGGTATCGAACGGGATTTCGATTTTGGAAGTTGTCGTATCCATGCCCTTGCCAGCTGGGGCTTTTTCAGTCAATGAATGTTCCTTCATTGGAGTCACATATTCGTGTCCTTCTCCTTCTCCTTCTCTTTCTCCTTCTCCAGATCCAGATTCTCCTGTTTCTTCTTCGAAGTTCAAGCCTTCACCTTGCCCACCTCCTACTTCCAATCCTCGCTGGAAACCTGGTGGGATGTCAAATAACCCATGCTCGTTTCTGTGCAAGTTCGTACTTGCGTCTTTTGGTTCTCTATCGGCAGCTGCTTGTTGAATCAATCCACCTGGTTGGAATGGCAAAAAACTTGTTTTGCCTCTAAGACTTTCGCTTTTGGAAGCGTACCCACGATTGATACTTAACGATGTGTTGGAATTATCCAATTCATTCAAATTGATTTCCTCTTGGTAACCACTAATGTGACCTTCGATTCCAGACCTCTTGAATCTAAACCTCGTTCGGTCTAATCTTTCTGGGTTTATGACCAATTTCTCGATGATGTGTTCACGATTGACTTCCACTGGCTTGTTCACTAGATCCAAGATTTCCCAATTAAACTCAGGCAATGGCTGTAATAAGTCTCTTTGTAGAGCATCTTTTCTTTCCTGTGAAGTAGGTTCTGGGAAATTGTATTTGGTCTGAGTGTTGGGGTCAACACTCTCTGATACTTGTTCAATAATCATTATTTTCCCAACTGATATCAATTGCTGTCCAAAAGGGAAAAAAAAAAATAAAAATAGAAATAGAAAAAGAAAAATCAAAGAAGTTCTATAATGAAGATGAGAGAATGTCTGTGTGTGTGTGTGTGTGTGAAACAACAAGCTACAAAGCACGAGAAAAAAAAAAAAAAAAAAGCTTCTCTGTTCTGTTTTCACTGTGTTTGTTTGTTTTATTTTTTTTTTTTTTTAATCAGCCAAAACCAAAATCTAAATTAAACCCACAATCGCAGTAATCATAATCACCATTTTTCTGATATCACTATAATGTCGACATCGCTCAATTTAATTAGATTGCAAGAGGAAAGAAAACAATGGAGGAAATCACACCCATATGGTTTCTTTGCTAGACCAAGAAAAGAAGCTGACGGATCTTTGAACATGAAGAGTTGGGTAGCGGGTATCCCAGGAAAGGAGGGTACCATTTGGGAAGGCGGATTATACCCGGTCACTATTGAGTTTCCTGATGAATATCCATCAAAGCCACCAAAGGTTCAGTTTGAGAAAGATTTTTACCACCCTAACGTCTATCCTTCAGGAACGGTGTGCTTGAGTATTTTGAATGAGGAACAAGGATGGAGACCCACTATTACGTTAGGCCAGATTGTCACCGGTATACAGGACCTATTAGATAACCCGAACCCAAAATCCCCCGCTGGTCATTCATACTTGGCATTCACAAAGAACCGTAGTGAATATGAGAAGGTAGTCAAACAACAGGCCAAAAAATATGCCCAATCTGATTAAGTACAGCAAATATACACAGAGAGCCTATTGAGAGAGGAGAGAGGAGATAATAGGAATAGTAATAGTAGTAGTAGTAGTAGTAGTAATAATAATAATAATAATATATACATATATATATATTGACAAGTCTTTAACAGTTGTTGATCAAATCTCTACTCTTAGAACTGCTGCTGGTTGCAGATTCTCCTAGTTGAGACGTACCCTTTTCCTTGTAAGTGCTGACGGCGGGAATGTTGGCTTTAATCTTGGTGACCTTGGTTTCATATGCGCCTGGTTCTAATTTGATCAACGTGTGCAACGGAATCAGCATCCATGGACTTTCCTCTTGTGGGACATTCATGAAATAGGCGTAGAGACAGCGCAAGACTGCTTGGTGCGTGATGATCATGATGTTCTCTTGACGCTCCAACTCCATGATAATCGGCTCTAAACGGATAATGATGTCGCGGTAGCTCTCACCTCCACGGTAGCGATATTCAAACTTGTTTTCGTCTCTGGCTCTAAAATCTTCTGGAAATTGTTCTTCGACCTGCTGGTACGTCAAACCGTCACACTGTCCAGCATCCAATTCGTCCAAGGCTTTCCATTCCAATTTGCGGTATGGAAGATAACTAGCTGTCTGTCCTGTACGCTTCAAAGTACTTGTCCACACCGTCAATTCCGCATCGGTGTCTGCCTTTATGAGCTCAGGTAATTTTTTGGCATATGCAAAGCCCCTTGGCGACAAATCTGCGTCCCCTCCTAACTGCCCAGTTACGTTGAACATCGACTCCCCATGTCGGGACAAATATATGGTTCTCGGCCGTGGTTTGAGGTTTAACGTAAAGTACGAGATACGGGATTGTAGATGACTTGTGATTTTGTTGATGATAATATCGTTGTCGTTGACATGGATAAAAGAGTTTCCATCTCCAGGATTAGATTTACCACTACCCATGAAAAATATCAGGATGCCGTGCTCTTTGAAAACAGGCTTGTAATCTTCGATGTGATCCTTGGAGTTTAAAATTGCGACAGATCCACTTTCGTCGGAATACCATGTTACCAAGTCGGTGGTGATCTTCTCGGGGTCTCCATTGTTGTCGAAAAATTTAGATTTTATGGATAACCAAGCTAGGTAGCGGATTACTTTCTGGGAGACATATTCGTTGCCATCAGAAACGACACAAATTCTTTCCATTGTATTGTATTGTATTGTTTTGTGGTAGTGGTAGTGGCGGTTCTGGGTGTGGTGTGATTTTTTGTTGGTGATTGTGGGGGTTTTTAAAAAACAAAGAAAAAAAAAAAAAAAAAAAAAAATTTAGTGTGTGAGTGTTAGAGAGTGTGTGAAGGAGAGAAAATGTGTAGTGATTTTTTTATTCCTGGTTTTCCATACAGCGAAAACTAAGTTGATTTAGGAGAAAAAAATATTTAAGGGAAGACAAGACAAACACACACAAAAAAAAAAGCAAAAAAATAAAAAAATAAACATCGGTTGCAAGTACGACTGCAAGACTCAATCAAAATCAGTTATTCTGGGCAGTGCATATTTGAAGCTAAGCAAAATGAATTGTATTCAATTGGAATACCCGAGTGGGAACAACTCTGGAAAGATAAGTAAATGGTTGGTGAGTTTACATATACATCGACGAATCAGAATGTGACGATTCCCCCCACTCCTTTCTTCCCCCGGGGGTTGACTCTTTGACTAAACAGTGGTAGTTTATAGATGAATAACTAAGGTATTTCGGAAATCCAATTTGGAAACGTTTACTCGAACCAATGAATCATATCCCAAAACTGATTAGCCAGTAGGAAAATGACTCTTTCCCCGGAGTTCTTTTTTTCCATTTTGCGATTGAATCCGTTGCTTTAATGAGCAAGCATCTGAATGAAACAATGTTGGGCATATTCTTGGCAAGGCTGATGGTTATCCCCACACACACCACATAACCACTTTGGCTATAGGAGGTTGTTACCGAGATTTGATTTCCGTGTGCAGTACTATAAGACACGGAAATGCGATTTTTATTTTTTTTTTTCAATATTGACCATGTGAGCGGGGGAAAATAGACTCCGTACGCAATTTACCTAAATTTGGAACCACAAGAACTAAAGTCACATTATCCATATCTCAACCATGCGTATTGTTTCATCGAGCACATGTTCTATTGTGGCATAGAAGAACTACCGAATAATTGAGTTCGTGGTACCTCTAGCTCAAAACTCACTTAATTCCTACAACAAGAGAGTGAGTTGGGGATTTTCAATGATTTACTTATTGCTGTGATCAATTTCGAAGTTTTTCTCAAGTACCCCACAAAAATCTGTGTACTAAAATCTTCTTTTATCCATCTAATTTTTGGACTATTTTTTGTTGAATAATTTGCGAGTTTCTTTTTTAGAGATCTACTATTGTCATTGATTTACAACATAAACCCGTTTTTCCATTGTGTTCCCTTTTTTTTTTTTAGTCCTGTTTACTCCACCATTCGATTGTACTGGTTGCGGATATATTGTAAATTTATGGTATTATGTACAATGGAAAACGCTTCCGCGCATATTTCCTTCATGTTTTTTGTTTACTCCCCTCAACCAAGCCACCAGCGTGGTCCGGAATTACCATAAAATAATGCAATGGATAAAAGATATATAAATGGTAAGAATATTCCTCTTGATTCAATCATTTTCGATCCATCAATTACTACATCTACTACATCTACTACAACTACTACTACAATAATAATAATTACAATTACAAAATGGCAATTAAAGAGTCACAAACCGACGTTTTGATCATTGGTGCTGGTCCATCAGGGTTCATGTGTGCCACCTGGTTGGCTAGATGTGGTATTCCTTTCAGAATAATCGACAAGAGATCTACAGAAGTTTTTGCTGGACAAGCTGATGGTTTACAGTGTAGATCCTTGGAGATTTTCAAATCGTTTTCTGAAAAGTGTTTTGATTTTGCAACTTTGGATCAGTCCTGGAAAGTGGCCAACCACATGATTGAGATGTGTTTTTGGTCTCCAGATGAAACTGGTGAGTTGGTTAGAAATTCTAGAGTAGCTGACACCATCCCTAATATTTCCAAGTATACCCAATCGGTGATTCACCAAGGAAATATCGAAAAATGGTTTGAAGATAGCATCTCACATTTCTCCGGTGGCAAGGTTGAGGTTGAGAGACCATTGTTACCAGTGTCCCTTAAAATCAATGAAGACGCTGAGGAAAACACCCATGCTGTTGATATTTTGGTCAAGAAGTTGGACGCAGATGCTGCCAGACCAGAGCAGGTCGGTAAAGTTGCCAACGGTCTTTTCCGTGCCTTTGACGGTGACCAAGAAAAATTCTACAAGGACATTGCCAAAGAAAACGAGGACGAGTTTGAACTCATCCACGCCAAGTATGTTGTTGGTTCAGATGGTGCTCATAGTTGGGTTAGAAAACAGTTAGGTATTGATATGGAAGGTGAACAGACCGATTTTGTTTGGGGTGTTTTGGATATGGTTCCTATCACCAACTTCCCAGATATTAGAAGCAGATGTGCCATCCACTCTAAGGACTCTGGTTCTGTCATGGTTATCCCAAGAGAAAACGACTTGGTTAGATTCTACATCCAGTTGAAAGAAGTTGAAAGAGATCCAAGCACCAAGACTGAAACCAAGGAATTTAGCGGTACTGTTGAAGAAAGAAGATCATCCAAGGGCAGAATCGACCGTTCCAAGATCACGCCAGAGTCCATCTTGAAGCAAGCCCAAGAGATCTTCAAACCTTATAGTCTTGAAATGACTGACTTGAGTTGGTACACTGGGTACCAGATTGGTCAAAGAGTCAGTCCAAAATTTGGTTGCCACAACAGAGTCTTCATTTCCGGTGATGCCTGTCACACTCATTCTCCAAAGGCTGGTCAAGGTATGAATGTTTCCATGCAAGACACCTACAATTTGGGTTTCAAGTTGGCATTGGTCTGTAAAGGATTGGCCAAGCAAGAAATCTTGTCCACTTATGAATCTGAAAGATTGAAAGTTGCTCGTGATTTGATTGCCTTTGATCACAAGTTGTCCAGATTGTTCAGTGGTAAGCCGATGATTCCAAACTCTGACATGTTAGATGGTGTTGATATTGATGAGTTCCACCATGTTTACCTCGAAGGTAACAAGTTTGCTTCTGGAACCATTGTTGATTATGAGGATTCTGTGTTGGTCTCGAAGAAAGGTACCTCTACTCCAGACGAAGAAGGAAGAGCATACAATGCCTTGGCATCCAATATCCCAGTGGGTAGAAGACTCTACAGTACCAAAATTATTGCACAAGCTGATGGTCTTCCAGTGGAAACTTTAGAAAGATTCTCATCGGATGGTAGATTTAGAGTGTTGATTTTTGCTGGTGATGTCAAGAAGAATCCAGAGAATATCAAATTGTTAGGTGACTTCCAAGAATTGCTTGACTCCAACAACTTCTTTGCTAACAAATTCACTCCTGTCAATGCTTTTGGTAATTCGGTTTTCGATATTGTCACCATCCATGCCTCCGACAGACACGATGTTGAGTTGGGAGACTTCCCAGATTTCACCCATCCTTTGGATTTCAAACGTCGTTGTGACTATTGGAGCTTGTACTCTGGTGTTGGTGATACTTACCATGAAGGCTCTACCGACGCTTATTCCACCTACGGGATCGACAAAAAGAAGGGTGCCATCATTGTCTTGCGTCCAGATTCCCATGTCGCCTTGGTTTCAGAGTTCTCTGTTGCTGGTTTCAATGAGGTTAACGATTACTTCAACAAGTTCATGATTCCACAAACCAAAGTCGTCTTGCCACCAAAGGATATTGAAACTGATGACACCAATAGATTTGTATTACCAAAATTAGCTGTTTAGTGTATCGTCTACCTCTTGGTTTTTATTTATTTTATTTTGTGTTGATTAATAGGATTTGATTATATTTTATTTGTGATTTGAATTTGCTGCTATCTTTCTCTCATTCTGAATTCATTCGCAGTATCCGTATGTGGACATTTCTTGATTGGTAACGACGTTCTATTATTGTGTGTTATTTTTTGCAATAAAAAAGGAAACAATAGTACCAACAATTGGCCCTAAAGAAAGCGATACTACCCTAGACTCGATTCCAGTCTTCTTGGGATTCTACTTTTGAATCTGGGACAATTGCGGTTGAGGAGACGGATGAAAAAAAAAAGTGTGTAGCATCTACAACGACGAAAAAAAATGATCCCTAGCAGGATCGAACTGCTGATCTTGGCGTTATTAGCACCACGCCTTAACCAACTGGGCCAAGGGATCAATCCAACTCGGACATGATCCGAATTGTTGGATTTGGAATTTTTGCTGATCGTCACACTTTGGCTGAATGATGATGATGCAAGATATGCATGGGTCTATTTCCTATGCTCCTATGTTGAAATCACTACTCCTTTCAGTTAGATGTTCTATTATCCATATACTGAACTCACATATGGACTCGTAGTATGGAAAATGAACACATCTCTCTTCACAGTAAATTGTTTTCCATTCTTCAAAGTTCAATAATTTTCTTGTAAAATTTCGACCAATTTCTTGAGAATATAAATATAAATACATCATGAACATAGAAAACAAGTTTTAGAATCATTAAATTTCATATTGTCTTATCGTCGTCAATCTTATAAACACTACACATATCTAACTAAATTAGAGTCCAAATGTTCATACTTTTCTTTCAAGTAATTTGGGTTGTTCAAATATTTCAAATCGCCAATTGGACGTTCTCCCATTACACTGATTCTGTAAGCATGGCGTATTTCTGGCTCATCAAAGTCAACACATGGTGAATGGATAGTTGTAGAGTTGTTCCATAAAACAACAGTGTCCGGTTCCCAGCGAATTCTGATTTGCAAATCCTGGGCCTTTTCCACATGGTCATACAAAAACGATAACAAGAAGTCCAGTTCATCCTCTTTCAATTCAACGATTCTCCTTCCAAATTCTTTGTTCAAGTACAAATGTTTCTGTTTTGTCACAGGGTTGATTCTAACTAGTGGGTGAATATTAGCTTCTGGGTCTCTTCTAGTGATACCTCCCGCGCCTTTATTGTTCTCAGCTTGTTCCATGGAAGAGTGCAACACATGCAAACCCTCCAATCTCTCCTTCATAGCTGGGCTCAATCTGTTGTAAGCCTCTACGGTGTTGGCAAACAAGGTGTCTCCACCAGCTTCAGGTAGCTGGAGACACGAAAACAAAGTGAGCTGCAATGCGTTCAACGCATAAGAACAATCCGAATGCCATGAGATGGAGTTTGTCCTGTTTGCAAATACTCCGGTTATTTCTTCTTCAGAAGCGCCTCTGAAGCAAACGTGCAATTCAGGATACCCTTCTGGCGATCCACTCGTTGCGTGCTTGTACAATGGCCCAAAGTATTTGGCAAATTCAACGGCAGATTGGGGTCCACCTTGGTTAAAGTCTTGGTTTTTGAAAACAACCACACCTCGTTCAGCAACAAAACGGGAAAGGTCGTTCTTGGCAGCATCCGTCAATTGGGAAAGTTGGATTCCAGTAATCTCTGTTCCTAACTTTGGCGAGATTTTCCTGACAGTATATTCAGATCCACTAACGATACCTTTGGGGAACAAGTTTTTCAATTTGGAGTCTGCCAAAAATCCTTTGTCATGATATTCAGCAAATGTGTATTCTGGGAATTTTTGATTTGGATTCCATGTAGGTAAATATTCAGGGTACAATGCCAACTCACGGTTGGCCTTACTAACAGTGTAGGATCCCGACTCGGTCCTACCATCATGGGATTTTTGGAATTGAGAAGCGTCGTATTTATCAGTATCAGCAACTGGGGACATGGTGAACGGCAATAGTTAATTTTTTGACGACCAAACAAGGAAAAACAAGAAAATATAGACTCTCAGATTTATCATCAGAATTCAGGAGGTATTTATAGTTGGTACTTGTGTACATATGTGTGTGAGTGTGAGTGTGGTGTGGTCATTTCGACACCATAGTCACGTGAATGGGTGCAAAAGTGTGGCTGTTTATTCTATACTTATCGACTGAACTTTTAGGCATGAATGCTTTTTTTGTTTTCCTTTTTAGAAGTTTCTGCTTTTATCATGGCCTGATTTTTTTTTTTTTTCTGAGTAACAATTTCATAACAAGATATGAAAACTGTGGCGGGATGAATCGAAACGGAATGAAAAGAAACTCGGATGGAATATTCTGTACCGTAATATCACAACCGGTGATGTGAAGTCTCGGGGTTTAGTTTCGGAATTAGTTGTGCAATATGAAATCATTGAGCGAAAAAAAAAAAAAAAAAACACGAAAGAACCCGCTTCCCTTGTGTGTCAACAAAATATTTATCGAGACATGTATCAGTTGTTGGCATGTGGATCAAATGGGAATTTTCAATTGGGATTGAAAAATGATGATGACCAAAACACCCTACAACCTTCATTATTCGATGTCCAAGGCAAACTAACAAATCAAGTTCCAGGAAGACCAGTAAAAATCGTGTGTGGGGGCAACCATACCATGATTCTACTCGACTCAGGGGAAGTGTATGCATGTGGAAACAATGAATTCGGTCAATGTGGGCTACCCAAATGCGATAATGTCAAAGTATTCACCAGAATAACTGGAGAAGCGTGGCTCGATGTCGCTTGTGGATGGGAATATTCAATTCTAGTTAACAAAAGCAACGAAATCTACGTGTGTGGAAATGGACCCAAAGGTGAGTTGGGGCTTGGCAAGGAAAGAAAACAAACTGAGTTAGTATACTCTACCACCCAAAACAACTTTAAGAGGATCAAATCGTGCATGCAACATACTATCCTTGAAACCAATGATGGGAGCTTGATTGGCTGGGGAAACTGCAGGAAAGGTCAGTTGGGCGAAACAGATGAAAAAGTATTCTGGATCCCAACCATTTTGAAGTTTGATGTTGCGGTTGATGATTTCAGCCTTGGAAGAGAATTTACGGCTATTCAAACCGGTATGAACAAAGTCAAGGTATCTGGAAAGTTTTCCACCACACTAGATGACAACCTCCTACCAATCGGATCTGCTGGCGTTAAGAGCATGAAGACTATGTGGTCATCTGTTCATATACTTTCAGACGGCTCCGTACAATCATATGGAAATAACAGCCACGATCAGTTGTATCCTACATCGGAGAACATACCCGTTGAAGAATTTTCCATAGGCAGTGAGCATGGGTTAGTTAAATCAGGAAACACTGTCTATGCGTGGGGCTGGTCGGAGCATGGCAATTGTGGCCAAGCAGAGCATCAGAAACAGACCTTTGATCATCTCAACAAGCTATACGCTGGTGAAGACAAAGTGGTTCTTCTCGGCACTGGTTGTGCTACAAGTTGGGTAGTGGTGGAGAGTTCAACATAGAAACGTGTAAGAGTAAAAAAGTAGTAATGCAAAATATCACGATGCTTCTTTTCCAAATTCATCAATGAGAATAAGATTTCCTCGAAAGATGGAAAATATGTCCACCGTAGTTGTTCTGGGATAATCACCAGCAGCCAATGTGTGACTTTTAATGCATAGTATCAATTATAAATTCACACATACACATACACACACATCAACAAGTTACAGTGGTAATCCCGTAGTTTAGTATAGAAATAAAAAAGCATCGAAGAAGAAAGAATGTAGCAGAAAATTTTTCTTTTTTTTTTTTTTCTGAGACGGGTTCACACACGCGCAAGTGAGAGACACCTACAAAAAAAAAAAAAATAATACAAACTTGCTAATCGGGGGTTTGTGGAAGCTGCCACAACCATAACCATAACCACAATCACAACCACAACAATAACAATTACTAGTATATAATCATAATGAGTGTCTTTGGAGCAGTGTGTCTGGGAAGACCAATGGTTTTGGCCCAACAGGTTGATCAGACGAAATATGTGATCAGCATTCCGAATGCATCCAACGTTTCCTACATCACCATTTTTATATTGCCCAATTCGCCATTTGTCGACATCAACTACACGGCATTGGTGTATTTCCAATTGCCAAGTAATAATGGGTCTGCATTAGAGTACAAGCTTTTGGGTGGTATAAACCCTGCAAAGCCGTCTGCAATCTATAGATTGAACAGCAATACCTCACATTCGGCGTCAAGATCCGCTGACGATATAGACATGGACAACGCTCCGATCGATGCTAACGACAACACAACAATAAACATTGGTATATCTATAGAGCCAACGCCGCAGGCAGAGCAGTTAATCCAAGAGGCAAAGAATTCGGCATCGACATCGACATCCACATCGACATCTTTGGTGCTGGCAAATAAACCCACCACTACCTCTGCAGCCAAGCCGGTATCACCGAACGAGACGGCGGTCCTCGCCAACAAGATCGTGGGTCATGCTTACAACTATTTGGCCAGTTTTATTGATGCATCCGGTAAGGTCCCGATCAAAGCATTCGACAATTGGTGGGACAAGTTTAAAACGAAGCTCAACAACAACCCGAACTTCTTGAATGAGTTGGAGAACTAGAGATATTAGCAACGTACAAGGGAAGAATTTCTTTTTTTTTTTCTTCCTCTACTTCTCCTTTTTTTTGTTTAGTGGTTATAGAAATGAATGATGATTTGCAACAACACAGTACACCGTCAATCTAGTATTCGTTTGTAGCCACAACTCATTAGAATGAAACGCCAAGGCAGAACCCAAGCAAGTGTTGGTGTGGCGACATTTCAGGAGAATACTACACCTTTTATTCGTAAGCACGGAGAGGCAGATAAATACCCACTTTTACCATTACTAATATTCCCAAAGTGCTATCCACCCATATTCTTGGATACACCGTGACATAAAAAAAACAATAAAAAGAAACTTAAATCACACATTTGCAACACTTGAGTCACGTGGTATTAGATCATTTCGCTTATTATTTTTTTCTTTTTTATTTTTTATTTTTTATTTTTTTTTTTTTAATTTTTTTTTTCTCCAAAAGATGGGTTCGTGTACGCGGATACTAAACCGAAATTTCTTTTTTTCTCGGGCTACTTTTTGCCTTATGGTGTGGCGTTTGGTGTTTTTATTTGTAAGCGGCACATCGGAATTTTTCAGTTGTGAAAAGTAAGTAGAAGGTATATATAAAATAGCAAAATGCCTTGACTGGAAGACCCAGCTTTTTTTTTGTTTTCTCTTTTCCTTCTTTCTTTTTTACAATCTTCTCTTTCTTGAAAGTATCATCATCACCATCATCTCTTTTCTTCCTTAGTTAAGTTTGTGTTTTTTTTTGTTTCCTACAAACGTCTTAAAGTCCAACCTTTTTTTCATTTTAATAGTATAAAGTCCAACCTTTTGCTTTAAGTTAGAACCTTTTTTTTATTTTTTTTAATTTTTCATTTTGATCCATTGCATATCAACAAAGATGACTATCGAATCTACTTCTACCTTGTCTTTCGGTACTAAAGCTGTCCACGCTGGTGCCCCTCTTGACCCAACCACTGGTGCCGTCATTGAACCAATTTCCCTTTCTACCACTTTTGGTCAATCCGAGCCATCTAAACCATTGGGTATTTACGAATACTCCAGATCTTCTAACCCAAACAGAGACAACTTTGAAACCGCCGTTGCTGCCTTGGAAAACGCCAAATACGCCATTGCCTTGTCTTCTGGTTCCGCCACCACTGCATTGGTCATCCAATCCTTGCCAGTTGGTTCCCACATTGTTTCTTCCGGTGACGTTTACGGTGGTACCCATAGATACTTCACCAAGGTTGCAAACACACATGGTGTTGAAGCTCAATTTGTCGGAAACTTGGTTGACGACCTCCAAGGTGCTTTAAGAGAAAACACCAAGTTGGTCTGGTTAGAAACCCCATCCAACCCAACCTTACAGGTCACTGATATCAGCAAGGTCAAATCCATCTTGGCTGACCACGAAGCCAAGACCGGCAACAAAGTCTTGTTGGTTGTTGACAACACCTTCTTGTCTCCATACCTTTCGAACCCATTGAGCCACGGTGCTGATGTCGTTGTGCACTCCGTCACCAAATACATCAACGGTCACTCCGATGTCGTCATGGGTGTTTTGGCTGTCAACGACTCCCAATTGCATGAAAAATTTAGATTCTTACAAAATGCTATTGGTTCCATTCCATCTCCATTTGACTCATGGTTGGCCCACAGAGGGTTGAAAACATTGCACTTGAGAGTCAGACAAGCATCTACCTCTGCTCAAAAGATTGCCGAATACTTGTCACAACACCCATCTGTTTTGAAAGTCAACTACCCAGGTTTGAAATCACACAAGAACCACGACGTTGTTTTGCGTCAACAAAGAGATGGTTTAGGTGGTGGTATGATCTCATTCAGAATTGCCGGTGGTTCCAAGGGTGCTTCTGTGTTCACCTCCTCCACTAAATTGTTCACCTTGGCTGAATCCTTGGGTGGTATTGAATCCTTGATTGAGGTTCCAGCCATCATGACCCACGGTGGTATTCCAAAAGAAGAAAGAGAATCTAACGGAGTCTACGATGACTTGGTCAGAGTCTCAGTTGGTATCGAAGATACCGAAGACTTGTTGAAAGATATCGAACAAGCTTTAACCAAAGCCACTTCAGCATAGAGATTGTCTTTGTTTTTGTCATTGTCATTGTCTTAGTTTTAAATTGGTTTGATTTTATTTGGTTTGTATTTAGTACAGGATAGGTAATTAATAATAGTACATCATATAATCAACTTGTAATATATACATATAATACGGTACATAATCATTAAAGTTATGTGTGTCATTACAGAACTTGTAATTTTTTTTCTAGGTTGTTCTAAATTCCGGCACCAAGTGGGAGCCACATAGTCTGCAAACAAACACACACCCAAAAAAAAAAAAAGAAGACACGAAGCGACTAACTTCTTATCGTTGCATTATTTTTGCCCTTCTTTTTTTTTTTTTTCCTTGCCTTGTTCCCTCATCCTCAACAATAAGGAATACATATGAAGTTTTCGGTTTTATTATTGATTGCAATCCAATTAATTTCAATAAAAGGTCTGATAGTGGATACGTCTGAAGAATTGATTTGTCCCGATCTGGAAAACCCATTAGATTGCTACCCAAAGATTTTTGTTCCCACCGAGCAGTGGCAAGTTATCAAAGAAGGTCAAGAAATCCCTCCTGGTTTGCACGTGAGGTTGAATATCGATACTTTAGAGAAAGAAGCTAAATTGATGGAAGCTGAAGCCAAAAATGACGACACAGTCCCAGTTCAGGAGCTCGTCGTAGACGGTGAATTGCAAGATCACTCCAACGAAGTCATTCAAGAGCACTTGCACCAAAAGATCCAGGAGATGAAACATCAAGAGATTAAACAAGACCATTCCCATCGTTCAAAAGTTAGTAAAGATGACTTGAACAATTTCGACTCTGCGTCGTTAGAAGTAGAAAGTTACCAGCCTAACGACAGTGATATTGCGAGATTGGACACTGCGTTGGATACATTAGAAGAATTAAGTCATGACATCGAATTTGGCGTCAAGTTGACTGCGGACAAGAACATTTTCCAAAGTCTCCTTAGGATTGCCAATACTGTGAACGACCCAAAGATAGAAGAAAAAGCGTACCGTATCATGGGATCTAGTTTGAGAAATAACCCTGAGGCAATTAACAATTTGTTGAGCAATTTCGACAGTGACTTTGTCACCAACTTATTCAGCCAGTTATCCAAAGAAGACGATGTCTTGCAAAAGAGAATCTTGGGTATAATCCAAGCATTGGCGCAGAGCGGCCATTTCACACGAGAATACTTTTCGTTTGATCACAGCTCAGGATTGGACAATTTGATCGAAATATTTCCCAAACTAGGAACTGAGTCCAAAGCTCGTGCAAGTAACATCTTGGAAGACTTGCAATTATTCCCTGCCACCAATGATAGAAGATCGCTTGAGGATCAGGATCCCGATTCGCGAGTATCCAAGTTTATTCAAAACTCGTTTGTTGGCAATAAGCTCGACCAAGACAACTTCAAACCATACTTCAATCAATTGGCCGAGTTACATAAAGGTAACAAAAACTTGCGACCAAATGACGAGTTCCTTAATTGGTTAGCTGAAGAGGTAGAGCTTCGTAAGGGAAACAAGAAAAGAGAAAACTATTCGCAGGCTGATAAGGACTTTGACAATTTTATGCTTACTGCCAGACACGAGATATTTGGCAACCCAATGGGATTAAGAAAAGCTATAGCAGATGAGTTATAGATTCCCCAGGTACAGTATTAGATAGACAACCCCGTAGTATAGTATATATATAATGTTCTTTTTTTTTTCCTTTCTTTGACATTAACAAACCTAAAATAGAAGTTAAAATACAATAAAATACATGAAAAATATATTAATGCAGTACTTATTAAAGCTATTCTTGAAATTTAGCAGTTTGTTTAATCGAACAAACCGAAACCCATATCGTCATCGGATTCTTCCTTTTCTTCTTCAGCAGCTTCTTCTTCGGCAGCAGCTTCACCAGAAGCAGCACCGGCGGAAGCAGCAGCACCAGCTGGAGCACCGGATGGGACAGAAGACAATTTTTCGTTACCTTCGGCAATCAATTCTTCGACGTTTTTACCTTCCAATTCGGAGATCAATTTTTCGAGTTTGTCATCTTCGATTTCGATGTCAGCAGCAGATAAAACGGCTTTGACATCGGCAGCAGATGGGCTGGCATTACCGGCATTGACTAATAATAAGTAGGCAGCTAAGTATTTCACTGAAAGTAAAAAAAAAAAATGAATTGTTAGTATATCACGTCCTGGGTGTTCCTTGTTCACATCGAGTATACAACAGACAACAAATTCTCGTGACGGGAGGGGGGATGTCCCTAGCTAAACTGTCTGTATACCCTTTGGTTCTCTCTGTTTTCCCACATACTTTTTGGTTATGTAATGTCGTTGGTTAACTGAATAAAGTGCCAAACCTGTTGTTCGTAAACACCATTCATAATTTTTTTTTTTCACCCGTGATTGTGGTTTGGTGCGGTAGACTCAATCGCAAGGACTGCAGGCAAATTGCATTAGGGCTATAGCCCTACTGGTGCTACCAAGTGGGGCTTTGGCAGTATAATTTGTTTTTCTATTGTAGAAATGCTAATTGTTACTGCGAAGAAATGCCAATATCAAAGTGGAACTGTTGCCCAAGTATATACATAACCTAGAGATGTTTATCGAAGGAGGTCATATTTAGAATTCCTGTCCTATGTAGCTCTCCCTCTGTGTGTATACATGATTAATGTCAGCACAAATCGAACAACTATTTGTAATCGTGATCAGAGGTATTTCGCGTTGAGTTTGTTTCGTAATTGCGGCGTTCCGGTTTGAAAGTTCCTTTTTTGGTACTTTTATCCGTTGTGGCGCAATCGACCGCGCTCATGGTGCGATACAATCGCTCTAACTGTAAACAGAGGTTAATATCTCAGTAGAACAAAATATATAAATAAAAAAAAAAACATGGGCGCACAGAATCCACTTATCGTTGGAATGTGTACTCCATTTATCAGCATTCACAATGGCCATTAAAACGTTTCCAGAATTATCTTCAGAACAGGAAAAGGATCTTGTAACGGAATTATCTCAATGGACTCTTGGCAATGGGTTGGTCATGTACCCGCCGAATTTCGAGAGTTTCCAGGCAAACACGGCTCCGATTACGTTGTTTCCAACCCCCATCCCAAAGACAAGTTTTATCCGTGCCCAGGAGGTTCAGAAATTGTTTAATGAGTTGTATATAAATGTGATAACGAAAGACAAAGAATGGTTCTTGACAATTCTTGAAGGATTGTCCAAACACGATGCCGATTTCACAGGCAAGTTATTCGACATTTACCAGAAACTGAACAAGATCCAACCAATATCATTGGGGTTGTTCAGATCAGATTACATGGTGCATCAGGATACCAATGAAATCAAGCAAATCGAATTCAATACTGTCAGTGTGTCCTTTGGTGGGTTGTCGACCAAAATCGGACAATTGCATCAATACTTGAATGGAACTGGACGGTATGACAGCAAGTATAATTACAAATACTATGATAATGAAGAGGAGATCCCCGTATCTCCCTCAACAGACGAGTTGGCTCAAGGTTTAGCCGATGGTAATTATTACTATCACAACGAAAACAGCAACAACACGTCTACTATTGTGTTGTTTATCGTGCAACCAAACGAAAGGAACAGTTTTGACCAGAGACACATTGAATACGCATTGTTTAATAACCATGGTATCAGATCGGTTAGATTGACATTAGAAGAGGTAGAAGACCATGTTACTGTCAATCAAGACAAGTTGTACATCAAGAGTACCATGGACGAGGTATCGGTGGTGTACTACAGATCAGGGTATGCTCCAAGTGATTATGAAATGGATCCTACGAAAACATGGAATGCAAGATTATTATTGGAAAACACGTTGGCCATCAAATGCCCTTCTGTGTTGACGCAATTGTCAGGGACTAAGAAAATCCAGCAAATATTAACGAAAAGGGAAACTGTAGCCAAGTTCTTACCCAATGCCAGTGAGGAGCAGTTGGGCAAGATTTTGTCGACTTTTGTTGCTATTTATTCTTTGGATGAATCTGACGAAGAAAGTGCCAAAGCCATCAAAATGGCATTTGAGCAGCCACAGAACTTTGTGTTGAAACCACAACGAGAAGGTGGTGGGAATAATGTGTACAAGGAAAACATCCCTGCATTCTTGGAAAGCTTGGATAAGAAAGAGTGGGGTGCATATATCTTGATGGAGTTGATAAATCCGCCGCTTTACAAAAATAAAATCATCAGAAACGGCGAGGTTTTCCATGAAGACATCATATCGGAGTTGGGTATTTTCGGAACCACAGTCTTCAATGAGAACACGGGCGAAATCTTGACTAACAAGAACGCGGGTTGGTTGTTGAGATCCAAGTTTAGCACCAGTAACGAAGGTGGTGTGGCAGCTGGATTTGGGTGTGTTGATAACATATATTTGTATTAGAGGTAATAGAATCTAGCATATTTAGACGTTTACGTTTTCTTGATTTTCTTGATTTCCTTGGTTTGCTTGTGAAAGTTGTTGCAGTGCAGTCATGACTGGACACTGCGATTGGTGGATTGTTTCCAACTCTATCCGTTCATTGAGCAATCCAGTAAGCTGTTGCATTTCAATAGCATTCTTCTCTGCGGCTTCTTTCTCCTGTCTTTCTATGTCAACTGCCCACAAGGCTGCACCTAAAGTATTGGTAAACATAAAGTACATATTCACAAATGGGAACAGTTCGAGCCATAAAGCAACAATGCCATAACCCATATACGCTGGCCGATTAACCTTGTGTATCTCTCGAACACTGCTCCTCAGAAACCCTCTGAGCTTGAAGTAGCGGCCATGAGCCTTCACGCCTCGTCTCGATGATTGGAATAATAACACAATTACGGGACCCACAATTGGAATAAAATAGATTAACCCAAAAACAAACAATTTAAGCAACAGGAACGGAAATATTGAAAGATCGGATATTGCTTTCAAATACTCCGAGACACGTACCCTGAGTGGTAGCTTTTTATGCCTGCGTAATTTCCCCATAAGCACCACATCTTCAGAGCATTCCCGAATTAGCACTGCATCATAGGCAACACGTTGTATATGTGGCATTAAGGAAATGGTAACAATAAATACGGAGAGTGTGCTAGCCTGCAGTATCATATTGTACCACGCACCAATGACTCCCAATGGTCCCATAAGTAATGTGTACACTACTGCTTGTGGAGGGAAGAATGTAGTAAACATTACTGAATAAATTATGAGTGTCAAAGTGAGTTGAGGGATCAAGATTGTCACGTAAAATGGCCATATTGGAGGATGCATGAAGAAGTAAAATAATCCCTGGTGGTTGTGTTAGTTGGCTTTGTAACCCTGACCCATTGGAGGAATTGGAAAGTTAACATACTTTGAAAGGATAGAAATAGGCACCCGAATTGATTATTGCTATAATAGGAATTGTCATTATTAATGATGTGTGATTCAGAATACACGCAGAAGGAGAAAGATAAATCTGTTGCAAAAAAAAAAAATAAATAAATAAATAAATAAATAAACAAAAACAAATATTACAAGAAAAACTAGTCAGCATGTTCCACAAAAGACCACTCACACACAGCGGTAACCACAGCTAGTTTAACAATGGTTACTTGTTATTCTTCCTTATACAAAGATATTTGGCCAATTTATTATACAAAGTTATGGATATATGTATATCACTCAGAAATTGGTCAAAATATTACAAGAAAATTGTTGAACTTTGAAGTATGGAAAACAATTTACTGTGAAGAGAGATGTGTTCATTTTCCATACTACGAGTCCATATGTGAGTTCAGTATACGGATAATAGGATATCTAACTGAGAAGAGTAGTGATTTCCACATTGGAGCATAGGAAATAGACCCATGCATATCTTGCATCATCATCATTCAGCCAAAGTGTGACGATCAGCAAAAATTCCAAATCCAACAATTCGGATTATGTCCGAGTTGGATTGATCCCTTGGCCCAGTTGGTTAAGGCGTGGTGCTAATAACGCCAAGATCAGCAGTTCGATCCTGCTAGGGATCATTTTTTTTCGTCGTTGTAGATGCTACACACTTTTTTTTTTAAATGTCTACACCACATTTAACTAAGACAGCGTCATAATCAATGAGAAATGTAGGGAATCCACCTAGGCTTCTTGACAGACCTTCACAGGTTCTTATGATAACTGGATTTACCTCGTGGAGTTCAATTTCTTACAATACACATAAGTCACGTGATACAATACCTCTCAGGACGTTCCGAAAGCAACCAAAGAGATTACCCTAAACAAAGAGACAATATAGGTTTGCCTTGCATATAATTATCAATAGGGGACTATAATCTGTCTATTATGATCTTTAAACTGGCACTTTAGAGTGTTCTGTAGCTGGTAGACTTCCTGTATTGTTCTGTCTTGTCATAATTACATGGCGACGGATACCAGAAAAACAAAAACAAAAAAAAAAAGAACCTGGAAAAATTTCTAGCTCCATCTCATCCCCATCGACTGACAAGAACCATGGGTAAACATAGAAAAAACAAGAGAAACCAAAAAGCTAGACACAATCCAGTGTCCCATGCAGAGATAGCGAATGACGTACAATCTTCAGGAAAGTCAAAAGTTCTACCACTTATCTCCAAGTTAAAGTCGGCTTCACCAAATGATAAATCCATGGCCATAGGGGTGATCAACGTCTTGGCAGAGGATCAACGTATGAGAGAGATGATGTTAAAAGAAGATGTCATTTCTGTAGTCTTGGAAACATGTTTAAACGACTCCAACGATGAGATTGTGGTTGAAGCGTTTGGGCTATTAAGAAACTTGGCTATCGAAGAGGGTTACGATGTGATTAGATTCATCTGGGAGAATAACATCTGGACAACTATTGAAAGTGCCTTGGAGAAAATAAATACATCGTTCAAATACTTGATTGAAAATGGAGTGGCCAAGGAGAAAGACAAATCTAAAGTGCAGTTGTTGTTTGACTTTTCGGAGAATATATTTGCCTTGATGATTATGTTGATAACAGCAGATGAAGAAATATTTGATGCCATTTTCAGCAAAATCGACCCTATTCTCGAGTTTATTTTAAACATCATTGAGAGCCATGTGGATGGCAAATTGAAGATTTCATCTGGGTTACTTAATACTTTGTTAGAATTTAATTACCAATTGTCCACCGAGTCAGTTCCATTCGTAGAGAAAATACAAAATTTCAACTGGGAAAAGGTATCCAATTTCTTGGCAAGCAATGAGTCCGTGACCCCGGCAGCAAGAATATACTATAACGGTATCCATTTCTCACTTGTGGAAATCATTTTACAACCGACCGATCAGTTGAAGAAGGAGGAGTTAATGAGAGAGGTATTGACTAATGTGTATAAAGGAATCAAAGAAGGAGGAGAAGAAAATGTGGGATTTGAGGTGGGATGTGATATCATTGCTACAATCTGTGAATATTTAGCGACAAATGAAACGAACCCGGAAGAGCCAGCAAAGTTAACAAGCGAAACCTTACGATTAATCGAACAGATAGGTAGTGGCTTGGCCGAGAAAAGCGAAATACCATCAGCAACTGCTGCTTTGAACAATCTCCAACTAGTACTTGAAATTTGTAAGTAAGAAATTCACATATAAATGTATCTTTCTGTGCATACAAACCAACCTGTACGTTCGACGGAACTAATTATAGAAGTAGAAAACAAGAAAGAAATCCGAAAATGCACGGTTGCACCTTACTTTGACGATTTAATTTTGCTGTTTTAGGAAAGTAGATTGCAAAAAAGCAACGTTCTAGATCCTTATTGCTGTGAGATCAAATAAATATACAAAATCGATTTTCCTTTCTATTTTTTTATGTTTTATTTTTTATTTTTTATTTTTTGAAAAAAAAGAAATAAAGTCGTAGATTGGGATAATTTCATTCATTTCAAGAAACAACGTCATTATACTTGGGCTTCAAGTTGCTGAAATAAAAAAATAACCAAGGGCTGGTATAATCCAAGAGGTATTGGATAATTGCACATGGGTAGTTGAATGGTGGCCAACTAAACTAACCTGAAATTCTTCGCAAGTTGAAACAAGCCGTCATCCCGTTCTTTCATGGTGACCAAGTGACCTCGTCCCCCACTGTCAGAAAATTTTATTTCCGTAGGTGTATGTTGATGCAAAACAATTGAAAAATATTAAAGTGAAAAATTTTTTATTTGTTTACTTTTCTTACCCCGTGCCCATGCTTATCTCCTCCTTTCGGCGGGAAAAATCAGGGACGGGAGCATAGCTATTGAAACGCATGTAAATCAATTAATACCACTACTAAATGCAAAAAAAAAAAAAAAAAAAAAAACAACCAGAGTTACTGCATGATAAATCTACCAAGGGATGTGATTGCTGTTTAGTTACTTAATATTACTCACAAGGATTTGAAAAATGTAAATAATAAACAAACCAATCTAAAATTAGAAAAGCGGAATGAATTAAGCCCTACGTTTTCCAACAACCTACCCTACAACCACCAGAGCAAAATACAAAAAAACAAAAAATCCCCAAAAAAAAGAAAAGACAAGGACAAGGGACCCCCGAAATATCCAATATACTCGACAAATTTCAATGGGGAAGTAAACGAAGGTCACATTCAAAATTTGTTGCGTGCCTTATCGCCTCGATTTTTTAGTTATTTGGTTTTTTTTGTTCTTTTTTTGTCATGTGTTTCTTGATGTAGGTTGTATTTCAAGTCGACCCTGTTACCGTGCTGGCTCGGGTTTTCTAACCATAAAGGTGGGACCTATGTTTATTGACTATTATCATGAAGGTGCGCTTTATCCAATACATCAAAGTACTTTTCCCAGGACTCGACAAGAGATTCATCTTCTGGCACAGGTAGGGGTAGTTCAGTTGTGGTTATTTCAATGGGCTCTAGCTCTTCAACA
>JAKTVF010000134.1:0-32670 GCA_030557055.1 Candida tetrigidarum
GAAAGAGTTGCCAAATCTAACCGTTAAGGAAACAACATTAAAGAGAAACAAGAACAAGAGGAAGAACGATGTCCAAGAAAGAAAGAGAATAAGAATAAAGATGGGATCAATGAGAGATTTTTTTACCAATTTTTGGGGGAAGGAAAATATATTTTGTCATTATTATTACCTTTATACATATTTTTTTTTTAACCAAAACAAATAAGAAAAAAAAAAAACCATCCACTTAATATATATATAATGGGTTTTAAACAAATAATGCTTTATTTTATCTAATTTTATTTTCTATTTTTCCATTAAAAGAGTTTGTCTTTCTTTCTTTCTTTGATTTATTTATTTTATTCTTGATCTGTGTAATTTTAGTCGAAATAAATATCTATATTAAACAATATATATTAAAAAAAAATTTGCATATAATTGTCTATAAACCAAGTCAAGGACTCTCTTAATGTATGAGGAGTGTGTATTATTACTTAATCTTCTATATCTTAACTGGGTACAACATACGGACAAAATAATCCTTGAGCGAGTTGTTTAATAAATAATTATACCTATCAACCCTTTCTTGCAAAATGGATTCATCTTCTAAATCATCCTCATTACTATCGAATCCGTCAACTTTAGATTGTGATTTCAAGTATCCACTTTTTGTGGTCCCTGAAATCTTGGTTAGTTTAATCTGCGCAGTCACCAATCTATCTTTAAGGAATTTTCTAATCAAGTACTCTCTTAACACCAACATGTTCAAAAAGCATGCAAAGAAACAGCATCCAGCAAAGATTTGGGTATGTAAATAAGGTCTACTTGAATGTTTTCTTACCAATGCAAGAGCAATGACTTCAGAAACAAGACAAAATGGAGCCACGAAAATGTTAATCCCTGACCAAGCGGCAGGCATGCGATCTAAATGAGGATGAATAACATCAGCAGCTAATGGTTGTGCCAAAGATGAACCAACACCAATGATTAATCCAATAACACATGCAAAGGCAATCAAAACCCCATAAGTAGTAGCATTGATCCAAAATGCAAAAAGCAAAATACAAATTACCAAGTTGGCAATGGCGGTGAAATTTGCCCTACCGATCCTATCAGCAGTTACACCCATACATGGACGTCCTACCATCTGTGCCGCATTCATAACTGCAGTTAACACAGAGGCTTGAGAATGGGAAAGACCAACAGAGGTGGCATATGACGATAATGAAAACAACATCAAAGTATAACCAATAAGGGCAAGAGCAAACCAAGTGGCAATCATACAAATACCGGGGATTTTCACAACCTTGGGATCAAGAATGGCTTTCAAGTTTTCAACAATGAATTTCCTAGTCATGGTTAATTTTAAAGGCGGTTGTTTGTGATTTCTTGGTTTCATGATCACGCAACTAACCACAGCAGCAAATAAACATACAAACCCGACCATTCTCAATGCCCATTTCTGATCACCCGTGTCTTGAATGACTTTGTTAACACTCAAGGAGAAAACCAACCCACCTAAACCAGCACCAGACACACAAATACCCATAGATGTAGCCTTTTGCTTGACGAACCAAGTAGGTAGCACCAATGTAGCAGGGATGAAAATCAACAGGAACGAAATCCCCACAAGAACACCTTGAGTAAGATATAAATGCCATAATTTAGTAGCAAATGAAGCCAAAATCCATCCTGCGGTTTGAAATATGATTCCAATAAAACAAATGATCTTAAACCCAAAAACCTTGTACATTAATGCACTTATTGGTGATAATAAATTAGCTAGACAAACGATGATACCACCAATTAATGCATAATCATATGGAGTAGCACCGTGGAATGTATCATTAGTTAAATAGAAATTTAAGAAAACACCAAACCCTGCATTAGCACCCCAAGTTGCAAACACTGCCATCATAGCACAAAATGCCATCACCCATGCAATCCCAGTATCTGGTTTATGTCCTTTTTCTTCCCCTCTCTCATCATAGTCTTCTTCCTCTTCTGTTGCATTTTCCATCTCCTCCGGTGTTTGTTCTCGGTGTTGTTGTTGTCCTTCATTTTGTCTTTGATTAATACTTGATCTACTACTGCTCACCTTCCCATATTTTTCAGCACGACTACGAAGACCAGTTTGCAGTTCTAGATCACTGGTTGAATTTCTTTGGGAATCTTGGATGATATTAGTCCCCACCCTATCTAGTTGATTAGCCAAGATGTATTCTGATTCACCAAATGTATTATATTTAGTCACATCTTCCAACTGTTGGTCATCGTCACGAATCCCACTAATGATTCGTGATAGGTCGGATTGGTTTGATCTTGTCCGTGATATGGAATTATTACGTCCTGATGCAGTAGATGAAATAGCAGATGTGATCTGTTGGATTGGATAGGGTGTTATGTCTGGATTAGACTCATCGTAATCCATAGAGTGACGTGACTCATCAGACATACTCTTCTTATGAGAAGAAGCGGGGGAAGTAGAATATGTTTCCGATAATGATGGTTTGTTAGTCATTGGATATTTATGTAAAGAAAAGAGCCAAATGCAATATCACGTAAAACGAAAGAATTAGCAATAACAATCTATAAACTAATACCTTAGTTGTCCTTTAATTAATATATAATGTAATCCAAATCCTAAGGAAAGCTAGCACCACAATTATTTTTGTCTGGTTAGTATTTTTTTTTTTTTAATTTCACACATGATTTCTAAACAGTGGAAGCCGCATGCTATTTATATAAGCGCGCCATACCGCCCTTTTGGATGAGTAATCAAAGAACGGAAAAGAAAAAAACAAAAAATTTTAACTATTAGGAACAATGTACCCGAGACTCGTTCCGCCCATCCCTCCGTTCCATATATTTATGACTATTATATTGTGTTAATAATACTTGGTATTGTTTGTGTCAAAGTGGCTTAAACACATACTGTCACACTCACACGGAAGTTATTTTTTTAACTCTTCTTTCAAAGCCTTCTCATACTCTAACTTTCCTCTTCCCTTCGTCTATGTTTTGTGTTCTTCGGTATAATTAATTCATGGGATAAATGTTATACCGAGAGAATTATTTGTACTGGTAATTAGTAAATCAACATATGCGGGTTCTTCTTCCCGTACCTTCCAAGATCCTACTCATAACAGTTACCATCGAGGGTGTACATATATCATGTCAACGGTGTTGGTAGCTCCCCTGCATAGGATTTGGGGGGTGGATTTTGTTTTATCAACTCCTATACGAATCACGTGACTCATTGATACTCGCACTACCTCTTAACTTTCAACATTTTTCCAAGTTTTCGTTGATCAGATATCAAAATCGCCGCCCTCCCTCTCACAGATTACTCACATACACAATACTCACAGGTTATATCTCATTCATTACAAAACCCAACAATCTAGAGAATAACAACATAATACATCAACACGCATCTACATGTCATCAGATTTTTTAAGTAAAGGAATAGAATTAGTGCAAAAGGCGATCGATGCAGATACAGCCACACGATATGAAGAAGCATATAAATTATATTATAATGGATTAGATTATTTAATGTTAGCTATTAAATATGAGAAGAACACCAAATCTAAAGAATTAATCAAGAGTAAGTTCACCGAGTATTTAACTCGAGCAGAACAATTAAAAGATCATTTAGAAAAACAAAACAATAGTTCCAAAACTGCTGAAGGGAGTGTTAATGGATCTACCAAGAGTAAGAAACAAGGAGACGGTGGAGGAGACGGCGATGGAGAAGAAGCAGAAGACACGAAAAAATTAAGAGGAGCATTAGCAGGAGCTATTTTAAGTGAAAAACCTAATGTTAAATGGGATGATATTGCTGGATTAGAAGGAGCCAAAGAAGCATTAAAAGAAGCAGTTATATTGCCGGTCAAATTCCCACAATTGTTTGTGGGGAATAGAAAACCAACTCTGGGGATATTATTATATGGACCTCCAGGGACTGGTAAATCGTATCTAGCTAAAGCGGTGGCTACAGAAGCTAATCTGACATTTTTCAGTGTTTCCAGTAGTGATTTGGTTAGTAAATGGATGGGAGAGAGTGAAAGATTAGTTAAACAATTATTCACCATGGCACGAGAAAACAAACCATCGATTATATTCATAGATGAAGTGGATGCATTATGTGGACCTAGAGGAGAAGGAGAAAGTGAAGCCAGTAGAAGAATCAAAACTGAATTATTAGTGCAAATGAATGGTGTGGGTAATGATAGTCAAGGGGTTTTGGTATTGGGAGCAACTAATATACCTTGGCAATTGGATGCAGCTATTAGAAGAAGATTTGAAAGGAGAATTTATATTCCATTACCTGAAGTCGAAGCAAGAACTAGAATGTTTGAAATTAATATTGGTGAAGTGCCATGTGAATGTACTAATGCTGATTATAGAACATTGGCAGAAATGACAGATGGATATTCTGGTCATGATGTTGCTGTTGTTGTTAGAGATGCTTTGATGCAACCAATTAGAAAAATCCAACAAGCTACGCATTTTAAACCTGTTATGGATGAGAATGATGGGAAAGAGAAATGGACTCCTTGTTCACCTGGTGATGAAGGAGCAAGAGAAATGAGTTGGATTGATATAGGCACGGATGAATTGAAAGAACCTCCGTTGACAATTAAAGATTTCATCAAAGCTATTAAAAATAATAGACCTACTGTTAATGAAGCTGATATTGCCAATCATGTTAAATTCACTGACGATTTCGGTCAAGAGGGTAATTAAGTGATGTTTACAAATAACACTTGTATAATGATGATAATAATACATGATATATAGACAACTATCTCATCTAGTTGGAGATCTATCTCTGTTAGAATGTTTTAATTTATCAGCAAACAAATCCTCTTCTTCATCTAAATCCATCTTGTTGGATCTTGGTTTACCTAATTTCTCAGCAAATAAATCTTCTTCTTCTTCATCGTCATTCCTTCTAGGTCTATAGTTATCTCTTTCTCTGTATGGTCTTCTACCTGCATTATGTCTTTGATTATTGTTGTGATACCTCTTTCTTTCAGGTTCACCATGAATCAAATAATATCGAGAATATTCTCTAGCATTTTTAACTTTTCTATCCAGTTGGAAAGCTTGTCGAATCAACAACTCAACCGAACTTTCATCTTCTTCCATACCCATACCACCTTCTGCTTCACCACCATCACCTTTACTCTCTGTTTCTCCTTGTTTAGCTTGTTGTATTTTTTGGAATTCAATCACTGGATTATAAGACAACGCAGGGGTTTCAATAATACATTCTTTCAAATACTCCTCATTTTCGAAATCTCCACTAATCCCTTTTCCTCCATCATCACTTTGTCTTAAAATTTTCAATACTTTAGTTGAATCTTTTATATTTTGGAAAACAACAGTCACGGAACTATCATTAATCCATTGGATTTTAAATTCAATACATTCATCATTACTCTTTAATTGGTATTTCTTCGCGCCTGGGATGATTTCTCCCGTGATCAAATCTGGCTCATCATCTTGAACAATATTATAGTTTATATAGTAGTTTATATAATTCTCGATGTTTTTCGTCGATAAACTATCAACACCTATGATTTTTAATGCCTCTGGTCGAATTACCTCGGTGGTTCCTTCAGCAGTTGTCACTTCATATTGATGGGTGGTTAATTCATTAAGGTTTTTGGTTTCTTCTTCTAATGCTTTGATCATGAATCCTCCATATGGAGCTACTTCTGGTTCTGTTGACATGGTTTGGGTAATTGTTGATAACGTTGTTGTTGTTGATGTTTGTTGGAGAACTTTTTTTTGTCAGTCCCAGTTATGCGATTTTTCAGTGACGGAAAGATATTTCATTAATACAGTGGATACTTTATTGAATTTGCACTATATATATATATATATTACAGGTATTTAACTATACAATAGACACTCATTGGTGGGTTGAGGATGGTTTCAGAAGATGACCAATATCACATTCACTGTCTTCCAAGTCAACTACAGTAACCTCTAACTTTCTCTCCTCTATAACAACTTCCTCATCTCCTTTATCTTCCATGTCATCATCTTCCTCTAGTTTCTTCTCTTCTTTCCCTTCTTCTTGCTTATGTTTACCGTTTTCATGACCATCTTGAACTTCTCTAATAAACAATACATTATTACATCTAATGAATATCTCACCAATCAACTCTTCTTCTTCCTTACTCTCTTTACTACTATCATGTATAATCTCATAAGTTTGGTCTAATTGTAAATTCATATAGTTATCAATAGATACAAGTATTCCTTTATATTCAGTCTTGTTCCATTTTAATCGAACTATTATTTGTTTGCCTACTAATGACTTTAAGAATGGTTTTGGGTTTATTGGTTGAAACTAGAATAAGGTTGTTGTTAGTATATTGGTCACGTACAGATGATTATAGTGTTGCTATTGTAATACATACATTTGACATGACTCCTGCTTGACTGGTGGTTGTGAATTGTTAATTGTTTATGGGAGATGGAGTTTTGATGTTTGGAAAGATTTTCGTGTATCGTTGTTTTTTTTTTCCACCAAAAAAAAAATTTCAACTTTCAATTGAACAACAAACAAACAAACAACCACTCTACAAGTAAGGATGACAAAGTTAACTAATGTTATAATCATAGGAGGGTTAATTAGATTCCTATTACCTACAATATTCCCTCAGATAACCACAATATTAGATTCATCAGTTGAATTTTCTACACCAATTACAAGTTTTAAATCATTACAAGAGGCATTCTATTATTTCAATCATAATATTAATTTATACGATGGTGGGAATAATCATCATCCGCCATTATTAGTCATTGTATTAAGTTTGATCAATTCATTACCTGCTAGTCAAATCTGGTTTAATTTGTTTTACACCGCGTTGGATATTTTGATCACGTATAAATTGGTCTATATAAATAAATGGTATAATGAATATCAATTGAAGCGTGGTGGGAACAATAAGAAGCAACAAGTGAGTGATCAAGGATTTGATGATTACTTAATTGCGTGTTTTTACTTGTTTAATCCTATGATAATATTGACTAACTTGAGTCATTCCACAATTGTCATTCCTTGGGTGTTTTTATTTGAAAGTATTTTACAAATTATCAAGTATGACAATATTCCTAGATCCATGATTTCGTTAAGTATAGCCAGTTATTTATCGATCAATTATATCAATTTAGCTCCTTGTTTTATTGCCTTTGCTCATATCATGAAAAAACAACACCAAAGAACATTAAAAGTACATCAAGTTTATATTGAAGGAATAGGGATTTTCATAATTTGTTCAAGTTTATTAATCTTGACTTCATTTATTGTTACTGCAAGTTGGCAATTTATGGATAATGTTTACTTGACTAATGTTTTCTTTAAGAAAATCAAACCAAACTTGGGATTATGGTGGTATTTATTCACGGAAATGTTTGAAAACTATAATCAATTTTATTTGATTGTGTTTAATTTGTTTTCTTTTATTTTTATTCTTCCAATCACATTAAGGTTGTTTGAGTATACCATTCCAGTGTCCAGAAGTGACAGCAAAATAGAAGGTAAGAAAGAAGATAAGAAAGATGAGAAGTCATTTGAGAAGTTAGAAGATGAGTCAGTCGATAAGTCAGGTGACAAGAGAGAAGGAATAAGTGGAGACGGGCTTTTGGCAATTGTGTTGGGATTGATATGGGTTTCATTTACTAAATCATATCCAATATTAGGAGACTTAGGTTTATGCTTATCATTGTTGGCAATTTTTAAAACCTCGGTGGTTAAGTATTGTAAATTCAAATATATCACGGGGATAACATTGATTGTTGGGTTATTATTATCACCTATATTCTATTACATTTGGATTGTTTTGGGTAGTGGTAATGCTAATTTCTTTTATAGTATCAGTTTGATTTGGGGAGGTGTTCATATATTGTTGTTGATGGATTTATTATGGACTAAATTAAGTGTTGATTATTATGTTGAACATGGTATTGATCTTGACTCCAAGGATAAACCAATATTAGCCCAAATATAAACCGATATCACGTGGTAACTATTTTATTTCATATTGATAGAATTTATATTCTGTAGGAGTTAATATGCATAGAAGTGTAAATTTATTACCCCACTATTTTAAATAAAAAAGATTCACCTCGGAATAAGAAAACCTAGAACAGAGAAGATTTGTTTCATGTCGAGAAAATTCATCTTCATTATCAACGTATCGGAGTTATGCCGCAAGGTAAAACCAACTTTAAAAAAATAGAATTCACATGTCGCAATGGCATGTGGCTGGATAAGAGAAGTGACTAGTAACAAATAGCTCGGGTATTGTAGGTCTTTGTGTGGGTGTTTGTTCGCGGTGTTTAATTTCCTAATTGGTCCAAAATTTCATTATGGTTATGTCAATAGTGTGAGAGAGAAAGTTTAACAGAGCGTAGGAGATAACGTCATGCGATTTACATACTACGGAAATTACCACACAGGTGGGGAAGCAATAGAAGGATTTAACAAAATGAAAGAAAGAAACAACCGAAAGAAAACCGATGAATTCGGGAGCAAACTAAGTAACCAAGAAGTGTAGACTCATCCCTATTGTTGTCCCGTATAATCCTATTTGGAGCGTGTGGAATGTTTAGAATATTTAAAAGTCGTATAAAATTTTCTCTCACTTTCTCGCCCTTTCTCTCTGTTAAAAATAACTCCGAGGGTTTTTTTTCCTACCTACAAAAAAAGAAAACAGGGCGTCCGGAGGAAACGCAGCAAAAAAAAAAATGAAAGAGCGATGGAGGGGCACATAGAGGGGCATATTGACATGGAACCTCAGAGAGATCAACCAAACCTAAAAAAATCAACAAAAATTTTTAATGCAGAATGTCCGAGGCTGTGGTTTGACATTATGAGAATTTGTAGGTGAGTGACATTTATTAGCTCCGGAATAACACGAGTTGGCAGATGAGCCCAGGCAGAGAAGAGGAATAATAATACGCCGTATACAAGTGTTGACATTATTATTATTATTTGAAAGAGTGAAAGAACTTCAGATCTCGCTAACATTATACGTATAGGTATGCCTATGACTCTGGTAAATAAACAAAAAAAAATCATCGTCGGATTAAAGGGACTATTTGTCCTGTATATAAAAACTCCGACGACGACTCTGTTTTAGGCAATTGTGGGTAAAAAATGCACAATACCAATTTCTTTTTGTTTAAAAAATTTACTCCTCTTCTGACACTACACCACAGTATTCAACACCAATAGCAATGGAAATGGAGAGATAAGGAAAGGGAAGGGAAGGGAAGGCTTATCCATTGTAGTTATGGATGTATGGATAATACTAGTCGAATTCATGTGACAAAATAAAATAGTAAGAATCACCCCATTAGACAAACGTTTTCATCATTCAGTTTCATGCTTGATTCGGAGATGAAATGTGTGTATATTTTAGCCAATCGAAGTAATGAAACGAAATAGAAATAGAAAGAATTCTCGCATGCCTGTCCTGTGCTGAGCCTCGTGCAATCCGAGAAACAATGTAGAAATTGAATCATAAGCACAGGCTCAGGCATAAGCATAAGCACCATACGGAGCCGAGAATTCCTATCGGTTGATAACATATGTGAATTTTATTTTTAGCTTTTTTGTTGGTTTTTTTTTTAGTTTACGTTACATTTACTATTGAATTTCGAAGAAAAGAAGAAAAAGGCATGTCAATTACATGTGAGTTATTACATAGACAGGTGGTTGCATCAAAAAAAACAGTCGAATCACTGTCATCCATCATGAGTAGTTGAAAGAAGCGAAGAGCAATGGAGGAGTAGTTACCGAGCAAGTTAATTTATTCAGGTGAGTCAAAAAGGTTTTCTCGGACTAGCGTGAGTCTTCCATAGATTTTGTGTCATTTAGGGGAAGAAATCGGAATGAATTTTTTTTTTTTTTGATTATGGTGACTCTCGCTCGCACTCACTGTTCCGCTCCATTTTCTTACCATGCAGCCATTTTTTTTTTCTCATTTTGGGAGGGAATAATTATCCGAGGCTTTACTTTACACAAATAAAGAAAGCAAATAGAAAACTCCGACGACGACCACAGCAAAAAAAAATTCAGCGCCTGTAGAATGTCGTATGGTTTTTTTCTTTCTTTTTTTTTTTGTACTCGGGTACTTTTCCCTTGTAAAAAAAGAGGAGATTGGTTAACTATTCATTTAATGGCAGTGTAAGTGGGGAATTTAATCCTATCGGCCGTATATATAGTAAATGAAATACTAGTACAAGATTAGAATTACGTAAGGTTACAACCGAAACAGCAACACAGAAAACTCTCGGAGAGAGAGAGGGGATTAGACGATAAGAAATAAATAAAAGAAAAAGGAAGAAAGAGGAGTAGAATAATGTCGTAATGAATCACCAAATTTAAAAAAAAAAAATAAAAAAAAAACCATCGGAGTACGACATTTCCCCTCAATGTTTGTTGCAAAAAAATTTTCTCACTTTCTTCTTAGTGATTGGCAAATATCGGAATAGTGTGACATTTTGTGATTTACCCATACTCCAAATCTTCTACATCAAAAAAAAAAATTATATATATAAGTATCTCCAATCCCATTTCCAAAATTATTTTTAAAATTAAAAAAAAAAACTCTGATAAAGCAAATTATACATTTCTTATTATCTCAATACCCTTTTAACTATATACAATATGTCTGACTTATTAATACATTCTATAATGCATCCACAATCACCAAAGAAACAACAACTGGTTGAATCTTCTACAGTCTTGCCTCCAATCTCATCTATAATATCTACTCAACCTATCTTACCACCACTCACACCTCGTCAACAACCACAATCTCTTCATCAATATCATTACAACTATCAACCAACTGGTTTGGTTACTCCACCTTTATCATACTCATTAACTGAATCAAATTTATCTAAATTTGAAACCACCAGAAACAGTCATGGTTTGGGTTTATTAAGCTCTGCTGTATTATATGATGAACAACAACAAGCTAAACAACTCCTTCAAGCTAAACAACAACCATCTCAATCACCACAAAACACAGTATTATCTAGTCCTCCACCTTCTTTAACTAGTAGGGCATCTTCAGTTTCTTCATATTCTACTCCAGCCACTCCTGAATTCATTCATAAAGAACAACCAAAACAGCAACAACCATCTACTTCTTCTACTCCATCATCTCCTAAATCTACCATCAAACAATCCACATCCACATCCACATCTACATCATCAAGCACAATACAACCAAAGAGAAGACAAAGATTGGGTCCATCATGTGATTCATGTCGTTTGAGAAAAGTCAAATGTGACGCAGAAATCCAAATAATATCCTCATCCGACCTACAATCATGTTATTCTCATCTTGACCTTGATGGTTTATCCAAAGGTTCTATTGAAAGCATAGATTTAAATCAAGATGGTTATGTATTATTATTCACTGCTGATAAATTTGTTAAATTTAAAAGTTGTAAACATTGTCGTTGTAAATTAAATGTTTCATGCTCATTTAAAAATGGTTATTTCAAGAAAAAGAGAGTATAATTAATTATTATTATACATTTCATACATATATAGACATTTCTTATCTTGCATTTTTAATATAATTTTGGTTATTTATTTATTATTTATTCATTATAGATTCTTTTATTATATTATCACACGAGTCGGTGTATCACGTGAAATATATTATCTCCATTTGATATTTTTTTTTTTTTTGTTCCCCCGGAACTATTTGTGACCCGAAAAAATTAACTTCCGTTGTGAAAAAAAAAAAATCTCTAAAAAAAATAGGCGGATTTTTTTGTTTTTGTTTTTGTTTTCCCCAATTTCCCCTCAGTTTTAAAATAAAAGACGTATGTTTCGTCGTATGGCTTAAAATTGTGGAGTAAAAGAGATACACAACTATTATTGATTATGACGACTACGACATGGGTGAGAGGCTCTTTCTTACTCTTTTCTTTTTTGAATTATTTCACAAAAAACAATATCGATTAGCAATGTCTCTCTAACTCTCTCCTCTCCCCCTCACTTTAATCTCTCTATGATTTTCTCCTCTCTTTCTCCCCACCTCCTCTTTCCCTTACCTTTCCTAACTTCCCATTCTTTCCATCTGTCCATCTGTCCGTTTTACCTATGTTTCCAACTCCGGAGTTTTATATTTTTTTCACATTAATCTTCCATTGTTTTCTCAAATAGCAAACTCCGACTTTAGAAAAAGAGGAGAAATTATCGAATGAAATTTGCAACTTTGTCTATATATTATACTTTTTAATATGAATTAGTTAATTGAGAGCGGATATATAATAAAATACTTTCTTACTGACTTACTTATTTCTCCAAAACATTAATATAACCCCTTCTTTTATTTCGTCTATTGGCCGCACCTCCGGTTCCTCCACTTGCTCTACTTGCACTTGGTGAACTATTTTCGGTTAATGATAATAAATCATCTAACCCGGCATTAGCCAAACTTTTCTTTGGTTTTAATGTCCTTGCTGGAGCACCGTCGGCTCCGGTCGGTGGTGTACCTCCAGGTGCACTCATTGGTGCTGGTGGAGCTCCGCCATTACCTCCGGATGATGGTGGAAGAGGTGAAGCTAAACTTGGCGTAGAAGCATTACCTCCCAATGATGATGACGATGGTGGTGGTGGTCCTGGAGTTGGTTTCTTTTTAGGTGGAGGTGGTGGTGGCGCACTGGCTGCTAATTGTTCTTCTAATGGTTTACTCTTATCAATCCATCTTTTCAATTTCTCATCATAAACAAACGTATTCTTTTGTCCCAAATGTGCCTTGTAAACATGTTTCTCTCCATCGGCTTGTTTCTTATTACCTGCATTACCACTTCCAAATAAGGAAAATAATCTTCCTCCTCCTGGACTACCACCATTTCCACTAGCTTTACCACTAGCTGCTTTTCTTTTCTGTTCGTTTTCCTCTTGTTGTTGTTGTTTCCTTTTTTCGTCTTCTAATCTCTTCTTTTCTTCAGCTTCTTGTTGTCTCTTTCTTAATTCATCTTGCTGTCTCTTCTTCTTGGAGTACTCATCCTCATCTTCATCCTCTTCATCTTCTTCAACAATAGGAACATAATCTCGAACAGTATCATCAGCAACGGTATATTGTTGATACAATACACTTTGGGATTCAGATAATCTTGAACTGAAAAATCCTCCTCCTGTTCCACTACCACCAACTCCACCAGGTCCTCTTGAATGACCCAAAATGGAATTTGGTCTTGTGGTATCATCTGGTGATCCAGGAATTGGGAACCCATCGAATGCATTACTATTCTGTTGTTGATGAGGGTTATGATTCTTTGGTGTAGACAATAATGACAAATTATGCATGTTATTATTGTTGTTATTGTGATTTCCTTGATTCAAATGCAATGCGTTTGAAGAATAACTATCATCAAATGAATCATCAATGTTGGTTGTTTTAATACCGTTTCCTTCTGCAGGTTGTGATGTTTCTGTTCCTTGTTCTCCTGTAGTTGGCTGTTGTTGTTGATGATGAAGTGGGTTTAAAAATGGTGCACTATCATTGTATCCACCATAAGAAAACATACTAATCGAATCAGTACTAGCACCAAAATTACTTTGATCAGGTGATGCATCAACTGCTGGTTCACTCTTCACACCAGGTGGTGGTCCATATTTACTTCTCTTTGTTTTCAATTTAGGTGCGGATGCGCCACCAGTAGACTGTGAAGATCCACCTGGAGCATATGGATTCGATCTTGTTGGTGGTTTACTTGCTTTTACCGGTGGCTTTGGTGGTGGTGGAGGTGGTGCAACAGCTGCTGCTGCTGCTTCCTCTGGTTGTTCTTGTTTCTCTTCTTGCTCTTGTTCTGGTTGCACTTGTTGCTCTTGTTCTGGTTGCACTTGTTGTTGGTCAACATGAATTGGCTGTTGTGGTGGAGCAGATGCCGATTGTTGAGGTATATCCTTTAGTGGTTCAATAACTGATCCATGAGGAGCAGAAGAAGGTTCATATGCAACTTCATGGTCCTGACCAATCACTGGTTCAGAATGAGGTTGTGTGATAACAGGAACTGGTTGCTCAACCGAAGTAGATGCAGGTGGTGCAGGTGGTGCTGGTACTTCTGCTGCTTGGGCAATAGGAGGAGGAGGAGCATAATCCTTATGAGAAGATCCAGTTGAAGAAAGTGGAGGTGGAGGAACTGCACCGGTAGGTTGACGGTTAGATGACATTGGTGGTGCTGGTGGTGGTGGAGCGATGGCTGTTTTTTGAGTAACAGGAGATCCATTTGCATTAACAATTGAACTTTTTTGATTGGTTATAGCGTTAGGAGGAATATATCCTTTGTTATCAACTTGATTAAAATCAATTCCTAATCCATCAGCTGAAACAATACTTGATCCAGAAAATTGTTTCTTATGACCTGGCATATATTGATTGCCTCCACTTGTTTGATGCTGTTGTTGGTGTTGGTGATGTGGATGAGGATGATTTTGGGAACTACTCATATGACTGGTATTTCCAATTGATGCAAGTGAAGAAGTAGACGTTTGAGCGCCTATTTGGTATCCATAAACTCTATTGCTATTAGCAGGTGGATTATATCTTGGAGCACTTGGTGAATCAGAGACTGGATTACTTGGTAAATGTGGTGGCAATGGAGATTGATGGTCTTGTTGTACACTTGGAGCATATTTATCAACTTTTGGACCAGGTGAATACTTGCTCACTGAACTAGTTGAACCATGACCAATTAATTGCGGTGGTGCCAATTGTGGTGGAATCATATTACCACCAGGGGTTACCATGCCAGTACTGATTCCAGAGCTGATGCCTGTACCACTACCAGTAGGTTTTCTTTCAAGAACATGATCAAGTGGTCCTCTGTTGTTAATGGTTGGTAAATTAACACTAGAAGCATTTCTTGACACTGAAGGACTGAAATTTCTAAAAGCCCCATTATCAGCCTTATTAGATTTCAGCAGTTGTTGTTCTTCACCACCAACAATGAATTTATCAATTTGACCCCAGATTTTATCAAGATTCACTTTACTGATCTTGCCACTAAGCCAATTTCCTTGATCTCCGGACCCAACTTCGGATAATCTCATAATCAAGTTTTGGAATTCATGAATCAAACTTGGGGTGATGTATGGTGATTTATTACCCAAAGATTTAATACTCGAATTGATATAATCAATATATCTCTGAGATTCATTAAATAATCCATAATCAGCCAAAGTTGAAGCATGTTTCAACTTGATGGCAACCAAATGTGGGTAATATATTGGTTTAGTGATCGACGTGGCATACTCATAAACTTCGGTGTACATGGAATTATGACCAGAAGTTAACACCATAAAATTGGTATTATTGAAAGGAAATCCAGCCATAATATAAGATAATTCACACCCTATCATATTTCCATGGTTTCGCAAAAACCCACCAAATTCAACTAAAAATTCACTTGCCTTTATGGTGCCACTAATGGCAACTGAAGCAATAATCTCTCTCCAATGCAAATTGGCATATTCTCCTTCTGTAGGGACAGCATTCAAATCCTCAATTATACTGGATACATTACCCGCTAAAACTTTTAAAATAATCGGCATTATATGCATAACTTTATTGTTTGTTTTGGCAAATGGGAATGTATTTCTAGCACATTCGGCAGCCACTCGGGCAAAATTTTCTGGTCCACTGATAATCAAGGCTAATGCCCAATCACCTCTTGAAATACAATACTCGCATGCTTTGGTCAAGTTTCCGGTTTGGATCAACGTGAAAACGGTGTTAATTCCAGCATTATCCAACTTGTGAGCATTAGCAACACCCACAATTCCGGTGAAACTTGACGTTGCTTCTGAAACTTCAAAATTAATATCCGGATTCAAAATTTGACAAGCAACACGTAAAAACTCTTTATTGCGTACATCACCATCATGTTGGATCAAGTGTAACAAGATATCATTCAACAACAATTCATCAAATTTACCTAACCCTCTCAAATAATTAGAACCTAATTGTAACCATTTCTCAATATCCTTCTTCTTCGACTTTCCTTTAATTAAAGGTCCAGGGAATTCGGCATAAATTTCCTTATCCCTAAACAAATCTGAAATTGGTTGCACGGAGATTGCTGGATGTTGATTAGTGTACATAGTACCGGGTAAAACAGTAGCACATTTGGTACCACCACTCCAACTGAATATTGGGAATTGTCTAAAGTTCAATTGTTCAGGGTTGACTACTTTTGGTGCTGACCTGTAAATATTTCCACCGGTCTTAGAGTTGGAAAATCCTCGAGCTCTAGCTGGTGGTGGAAGCATACCTGTTTGCGTGTTGTGTTGCTGATGTGGTTGCTGTTGCAGTGGGACGCGTTCACCGCTCACAACCGTATTTAATGCAGGCGCATAAGGGTTGATTTCTTTACCTTTACCTCCGACTAATGAGTTAGCTCTTGAGTGAGATCTATTATGCTGGTTCAGTGGAGCATATGGTCCTGCATTAGGAACATACGGACTGCCTTGAGATGCAACTTTACCAACATTGGTATTGATTGAAGGTTGACGACTGCGTGCTCCGGTTGATGTTGTTGTTGGCTGGTTAGCATGCGGAACAGGTTGCAAAGTTGTAGGAGGCTGTGGAGCATGTGCATTGTACGACTGTGATGGCGGTTGCAATTGCTGCTGTTGCTGTTGTTGTTGAGGTACTGGTGCATAAGTATTGCTTGCTGACGGTGGTGGAACAGGAACTTGTCCTTGTCCTTGTTGCTGTTGTTGTTGTACAGCTGGGAAAGCATATCCTTGAGGTACAGGAGGAGGAACTGGTGTTTGTCCTGGAGCATGTGGAACATTAACATTTGGAGCAGCAATTCCACTTTGATGAACAACAGGAACATGTTGTTGGAAAATTGGAGATGTTCCAGATTTAGGTTGATAAGGGTTTACTGGTGGTGCTTTAGCTGCTTTTTGAGAAAGAGGTGGCGCAGATAGTGGAGCTTGTTGTTGATGAATCTGTTGCTTCAATACTTGAGGAGAATGGTTTTGATTCACGGATTTAACTGGTGCTGCTCGAACCGAACGTTTTGGTTTAGGAATATCTTCATCTGGGAAATCAACAAAGAATGATTTCTTTGGTGTGCCTGTTGAAGAAGATGTAGTGGATACTCCTGGTGGTGCCAGTGACACGGTTTTGACCTCTCCTGATGGATGCAAAGATGCAGGGGATGGTCTTGATCCTGAAGGAACTGTCGACGGAGATGCTGATTGTGGTCCATATTTATTAGATGACGTAGTTGACGCTTGTCTAGGAGCCGGTCTAACTTTGTTGACAATCAATGTATCTGGGAAATCATAGGCATCGTGTTTCTTCTTCGATTGCTCTAAATTCTTAATAAAATCACCTTGTGGAGTCAATACTGATGGTTGTTGAGATACTTGTGGCTGTGGAGCATATGTTGATGCTTTAGATGGTCCCGTTGGAATATATGAACGTCGATTAGCTTGCTCTTGTTGAACCTGAGGTTGAACTGGCTGTTGTTGTTTAATTGGTTCTTCTAAAAACTCTTCATCTAATAACAAATCGTCATCCAAATCCAAAGAAGCTAACTTATCAAGAGGGCTCTGTTTTGGTTCCTCCTTTTCAACCTGTGGCTGTGGTTGAGATGGTGGCTGGGATTCGGTTTTCAATTCACTTAAGAAATCAACTTCATCATCAGCAAACAAATCAGCTTTTGGTTCCTCTGTCTTTTGGTGTTGTTCTTCTATTGGTTCAGCAATAGGATCTTCATGTTTCTGTTCTTCCGTGGTATGGGTTTCTTCACTACCAAACATTTCATCATGAGTAGAAGGTTCCTTAACATTTGACTCTTCAATTGGCTCATGAACTGTCTGTTGTGTTGCATCCGGTACTTGTTCTTGGGTCTGCTTTAAGTCTTGAAGAAAGCTACTTTCATTATCATCATCATCGTTTCCATTACCTGCAAACAAATCATCTAGTGCTGAGGCTGACGATTGTGTTTGATCCGGTACAGAGGCATTATTGGTTGCTTCGGTGTGATCAGTATTCGATTCTGCAATCGGTTCAGACGGGTGTTCAACAAATGACTCAATTGGTACTTCATTTATTTTTTCTATAGGTTCATCAATTGGTGCTTCAGTTTCAGTAGATACCAAGGGTTCTTCAGACTGTTGTTCCGCTGGTTGTTCTTCCACTGGTTGTTCTTCCACTAGTTGTTGTTGCTCTGATTGCTCCTTCTCCCCAACAGATTCGATCTGATCTATAGGATTGAAATCGGTACTTTGATTCAATGACAGTTCTTGAACAACTTGTGTTTGATTACTGAAAAAGTCATCCATCTCGTCATTGATCTGTTCACTTCCAAATAATTCATCAACACTTTGATTCTGAGGTATGCTTTCATGATTAACTTTATGTTCTTCACTAGCCGCATGTATTGATTCATTCACTGTTTGTTCCTGATGATGTTCTTGTGATGGCGCTTGTTGTTGTTGCTCTTGTTGTTGATGCATGTTATTAAAGAAATCGTCATCATTTTGGGCGCTAAATAATTCGTCAATTGCTTGTGATTGAGGTGGATTATTTATATCATTATGCTGATTGAATTCAGACATGATTTATAAAATGCTATTTCTGATCTGAATTGTAGATTGTTAATAAGTTAAGTCTCCCAAAGCGGTATATATTTTTTGGGGGGGATATGGAGAATAATAGGAAACGCTGTTGTTGTATTTTGACGAATAAAGATTTGGACAACCAATCTTGGAAAAAAAAAACGACTGTGAGAATTTTTCTATGGCGAACAACGCATTTTTTTGTTTTGTTAGTAATTAGTGTTGCGTGTGGAGTGTGCGTCGTACAGAAAATTTTGAAAAATGAAGTCGTGTCGATCTTTCTGGTCACGTGATATATTGAAGATTTACTATCCACGTGATATAACAAATACTGTTATGAGGTAATAATAGCATGACAGCAGAATGTATATTCTTACGTTTTCTAGTAGTTCTGAATTTATTAGAACTTCTTAATGAATATTTGATACAACAACTCAATGAAATTTAGTTAGAAAATGCTGCAAAATTGATGTCAAAAAAAATGAAATTTGAAAACTTAAGTATACCCAAACTAACTATTATTATGTAAATAGCATTATATTTTTGTATACCAATAACAAAAAACATTTTGTTATTGAGTGATATCTTTCTCTATTGTTTTAAAATACTTATTGTCGTATCTTACACAAAGTAAAAATTTAAACACCACGCGTTATGGAGCTGACAGAGCATATTTCAATTTGTTATTTTTTATTAGCCAGCTTTCGTAAGGCTCTATGTATTTACCAAGACCAGCTGGTCAACATACAACTTCATGTATATTTAAATGCCAGTAAATAAATTGAAACGAAATGAGGAGAAATAGTTGGGAGGGGAGTGGTACAAAAGAAAGAAAACTTCACAAGAGAATGAGATCTTAAGATGTTATAAAATAGTATTTGTGGATACAAAACACGATTGTTTATTTTTTTTATTATTATTATTACAAAAAAAGAGAAAGAAAAAAAATTACCAAATGGGAAGAAGAAGAATATTTCCGAAATTCTTGTATTTGAACAATATAATATGACACCATTAAAATGGAGTAATTAAATCTGTCACTAAGAGAGGAGAACTTTCTAAAGTAGTAATTTCATTGCCTATCTCTCTTGCTCATTCTCTCTCCACCTTTCAACAAAACCCAAAACAACAAAACCCAAAAAAAAACTCAGATATTTATGACACAAAACATGTATTTTATTATTGGTTTGTTTGTTTGTGAGTTTTTCATGTACAACAGATTAAAATGGCAGAGATTGGCGTCATCATCCGATACTACAGAGCATTCAGTGACATTCTCGCCTGTGTCATTTCTTCTATATCTTTTGTTGTTGTTGTTCTTCCGAGTTTTCCAATTTTGTAGTGTAATGACCATTGTAACGTGTTAGATAGAGGAATCTTTATGAGATGAAATACCCCGGGCACTAGAAACTAGTATTTTCTGCGATTAGCCACGTTCAAGTGGTTATGTAATTCCATCACATTACCAATTTGACGTTTATCTTCACAATTTCTCAATAACAATTAAACGAGTAATTGCTCCCTTGCTATATATCTAACCCTTACATCGACATTCCCCCCTGAAAGTGATGACAATAACTTAGTCTTCTTCTTGTGGTAAACAACAAACAAATGAACAGTATAGACACTGACATCGTGGAGACCAAAAACAAAACCCACTCCCCCTTTTTGTAACCTTTGACATCTTCAATTCAACCCCCCAAAAGTACATTTTTTATCTTTTTATTTTTTTTTTTTTTAGATTAGGTTAAACAATTAATTACTCAATTGAGAGAAGTTAACACAAAACATATGTAACAAAAAAAGCAAGTTTAAATGCAAGAAAGTTTTCGGTTATTGTTTAAACTGTTGGTAATAGTGTTGTATATTGTTGTATATTGTTGTATCTTTTTCTGGTATTGTGTTACATTTATTAGAAGAGATTTTTAACGCCTTATCTCTTCCTCCAAAAGAATTTTAATATTAGGATATTTAAAGCCTCTTAAATTACTCAACTAATTCAACTTAAAATTCACTCCATTTCTTTTTATGAATTTATTTTTAAGAAAAATAGGAGATAGATAAGTAAAAGAGAATATTAAGAAAGGGTGACTCTTATTCCTTTTTCTTTTTTTGACTATCATTTATTTTATACCTTCCCCCCTTTCCTTTCCTTTCTTACTTTCTTACTTTCCCGCCTTTCTTGCTCATCATTTCCCCATTCCTCATCGTTACCCCCCTCCTTTTCTTGTACTATATTCGTGACTTACAACGACAAAAAAAAAAAACCATCCACCGAACTTTCCTTTTACTTTCTTTGCCATTCCATTTCATTACTCATCATTTATATTATTCCTTCTCCTCAAATATCGTGGATGAATTTTTATTATATTATTTTCCATAAAAGAAAACTCATTTACTTGCTAATTCAGAAGTAAAAATAATATTAATAATAATAATAATAATAATTTAATTAAATTTTTCATTTTTTTTTAAATTAATTTGATTGACACACGCCATCTTTAACTCCACCTTCTCATACCCACCACCCACACCCACACGCAGCATTGGCACCAACACCAGCACAACCAACAATCTCAAAAACACACATTTTTTTTTTAACTCACTTTACTTTTCACCCATCTTTCTTTTTTCCACTCCCCACCACCACTGTAATACCATCCAATCTTCTGGCCAATCAACTCATCTCCCCTTTTCTTTCCACCACCAACAACAACATACCAACAACATAACAATTTTTCTATTCCTTGTTTCATCCACATTGCCATTAGATAATATTATTATTACACATCAGATATGTCACAACCTAATTTAAAAATTCAAATACCACCTAACACATCACAACAACCCCACCATTCAAATACCCACTCACACACACATACACATACACATACACATACACATACACATACACAATCTGACAGTATAGATGACTTTAAAAATTCAGTGCTTCGACGCAACTCTATGCGTAAACTAGGGGAACCTATCTCTATACCAACTCCAGTTAATCCAAATGATTCATCATCTTCTACTTTACTAGACCATAACAACACCACATCAACAACAAATCCTATTAATTTACAAAAAATAACCCAACTTCCTACCCCTACAATTCATTCAAAACCAACATTTACCAATGCCAATCACTACACTCATGAACAACATCAACAACTTGACCACCCAAACACACAACATTCGTCTCCTGAAAGACCGAGAATAGCTTCAGATTTTAAACCTATAACACGTGCTCAAAGTTTGAAAATCCCTAAAAAGAGAATTGTATCAGATTCAGTCACTTTACCATCTTCAACTTCAGAATCTTCTTCAGCAACAGCACATCCGTCTCAAGGAAAAGAGGTTGTGGTAAACACAGAAGACATCATAATTAATGGCCAACCTTTGAAATCTATTGAAGGTATTATTGGTAATGGGAATTTCAGTACCGTATTTTTAGGTAAAACTGTTCACGATGAGTTGGTTGCCATCAAGGTTATATCCACTCCAGACGAGTTTATCAGTCGTGAGATTGATATCTTGAAAAGATTACATCATCCTTCGATCATCAAGATGTTGGATTATTCCCTCAACAACAATGACGAACAAGGTCATATTATATTCAACTATTGTCAAGGTGGGAGTTTGTTGCATTTCTTGGTGGACCAGAATTTTGAATTTTTCCGCAACCAATTAAAGTTGTGGAGGTATTTGAAATGTATTATTGCTGAAATGGTTATCCTGGTTGGTTATCTCCATCTGAATAACATTATCCATCGTGATTTAAAATTGGAAAATGTATTGTTAACACATGGACCAGAAGATATCTTGGAACATTTACAGAATAATAATAATAAATTCCCCTTTCCGTTAACCAATTTGAGTGATTTCGGCTTATCCAGAGTGTTGAGTAACGCCAAAGAATTATTATCCACTAGATGTGGATCCACAGACTATGTGGCTCCAGAAGTTATTATGGGGTTAAATTATAATGGGTTTTTAAGTGATAGTTGGTCATTGGGTGTTTGCATTTATTCAATTTTAGAAAATAGATTACCCTTTGACCCACCACCACCGAATTCTCCATGTTCCACAACCGGTTCATCAGCGAAAGGTTCACCAACAGTCATGAAAAAGAGAAGATCCAAGAATAACACCAGCTATAGAATTGCTATGATTGACTGGGATTGGTATAAACTCGATGAGAATTTAAAAGATGATTCCATCGATGATGAAATTAAAACTATTTGGTTACAATTGAAATCTATTGTTGACAAGGTATTAGTCAGAAAAGAAAATAGAATCTCGGTTTTGGATTTGTTACTGAAGGATGAATTCAAATGGATCAACGATTGTGTTCCAGATTTCGAATTATTCAACGCGTCATAGAATATATAAACTTAAAGGGTATTTACTATCCCTTACTTACGTTCCTTTTATTGGTTTATTGTTTTATTTATTGTAGTTATTATTTAATATTGTTATATTTTCGTTATTTTCGTATAGATTTTTAGAAACAGGTTTTTTAGATAAACAAATATATCCGTCTTGTATCATTATCATTTGCAATATTTGTCCTCTAATACGTTTTCTAGGTGTTGTTCTAATTTTAGTTTTAAATTCCAGCCACGCGACATTTTGTTTCAACCCGACTTTTCATTTTTCAACTTTCAACTTTCAACTTTCAACATTTCCTTTTGTTTCTCTCTTTCTTTTATTACCAACAACGAAAAGACAAACAGAAAAAAAAAAAAAAAATCTTACAACCAATAGACAACCCAAAATTTTTCTTTTTTTTATTGGTTAAGTTTTTTCTTCATCCATTCCTTTATTGTATTATTATCCATCAGTACCATTACACCTACCTACCCCCATCCACATACAAACACACGCACACACAAGCACAATGGACCAACACACAAATGGATCGCCTAATGGGAAACTAGAGGTTTCAACATCACTGATTCCTGATATCCCGCATATAACGGCGAATATACTACCACTATCAAACATCATTAAATTCTATACTCAAGAGGCATATAAACAACTAACCACTGCAGTGGAAAATCTATCGATGAATAGTGAAGATGAATCGGATATTAAGAGAAAAAAGTATTTCTTGGATATAATTATATCATTGCGACAAGATTTCATTAAAGTGTACACCTTGATTAAATGGGCCAGTATTTCTAAAGACGTGTCCAAATTCATTGACTTATTGAGTTGGTTTAGATTACAGGAGTTTCAGTTTGAAAATTTAATGTTTCAGTTGAATGGATTGACAGGGTATAGTGGAGCCAAATTACCCAATAGTGACATTATAACGGCATTGGAAGTGTTGTATAATGGACGACCAACATTACCTTCTTATAATCATATTAAAATAACAAATTTAAGTCTGGGTAAAATATTGGACGTATTGGAAGATTTAAACTTGGTCTTGATGACAAGATTTGCCTTGATGGATATACCCAAGAATTTCCAATACGAAATTAAAGATGGCCGTGTTTATATAAATGTTCCTAATGAATTCCAAGTCAGTGTCACGGTGGGTAATGACTTGATTATTGATAATAAAGAAGATTACTATAAATCGCCGTTTTATTTTATTGACTTTAAATTTTTATTTGGCATTAACCCGGAATCATCCATGATCACTTCTCATGATGATAAAGTGTTTACAAAATTACCCACTTCACTGCATGGCAAATTAGAGAAAATTGCCAACCAAGTATTATTAAAAGAAGGATTAGAAGGGTTATACGATTTGCTACATCGATATGCCACGTCTTTTAAAATCTACTTGATTGCTAAACAATTTAAGCAATTATTGAACACCCGATGGAGAAATAATTTCCAGATCAATTACCAAACGGGGAAATCTTTAATCATCGTGAATTATTGGTCACTGCATTATTTATCTAAAAATTGGAAATCTTTTCTTGAACTAGGTATTGATAGAAACTCAAATTTGAGTTACCGATGGTTCAAGAATGGACAATATTATGTGGATGACGAATTGAACAAAATTTTCCATGTCATACCACAGGATGAATTGAATGATAGAAATGACGGTGATATGGATATTGTGGGCGTAGATGACGAGTCCTATTCAGATGATTTAAATGTTGATTTAATCTTGAACGTGGTTGTTAACAAGCATGCCGAACTTTTGATGGGAATGATATACGAGAAGTTGTTGGAAAAATTTGGCAATGACGAAGTATCGATGGTCACTCCACATCAATTATTGTTGAATATTTCTCCAAATAAATCAACCGTATTCTCAATAAATCCATTGACGGGGTATTTCTATTTCATTGACCCAACACCTGTACAAAATCAAATCACTAAAAAAATCAACCTCCCACCACCAATAACTAAACCATTTATTACCGAAATGGATATGGTTAGTTATATAATAGATCAAATAACCCAATTGAAATTAGAGGTGTTTAACAAGGAAATAAACAACAAGTTGGCTACCACGGAATGGATAAACAATGGTATTATTAAACTTGGTGAATATGAACTGAGTAAATTGACTAATTTCTTGATGGACTACGAAGAGATTATTGGAGTGACCAAGGTCCAATTCTATCGTAGGAAAAACTGGCCAAGTTCGTGGTTTTTAATCAACATGGTGAGTGGATTAAGTACCAAAAGTTTTTGGTGGGTTGCTAGAATAAAATCAATTAATGGAGATTGGAAAATTCAATGGGTACAAATTATCAAATTTAAAGCGAACGATAATCATCTTGGAGTCGACCCTGAAGAGTTGAATTATAAATTTTTCAATGAATTATCTACTGTCTCATCTAATATGATTATTGATCATATGGTATTGGAAGAATTGAATTTGAGAAAAGTCAAATATTTGAAAATCAAAAAGGGTGAACAAGAAGTGCTTGACAAATTTAAAATTAAAGTACCAGAAGAAATCAGTCAAAATGGGAATGGAAATGGAGATGATAGTGGTAGTGGCAATGATTCTTCGTTGGGAGTGCATTATGAATCGATGTTGTTGATACATAATGATGATTTATTACCGATTTATAATTCATCGAGCAGTTTATTTTTAAAAATCCAATTAATTGGCAAGAACCAGATGTATTTGAAGTTGTATGGTAACTTAAGGAACTTGAAAATTAAAAATTCCAAAGAATACGAATTGAAATTGAACTTGAAGATTGATGAAGTTAATAACTTTTTCCAAATTGATAATACTGTTGATTTATTGACCGTTATCAATGATTCGAGAATGAATTTATTGGATTTGATTTTCAATACCTTGAATAAACTAAACAAATTGATCAAGATTTTAGATCAATTAAATAAGAACAAGATCACGATATTGGATAATTCCATGGATAATATCACCATCAAGGTGAGTAGTGATATCAATAATTTAGTGATTAAACTTCCTGACCAAGCAGATCGTTCAATTGAATTGGAATCCAAAGATGAGAAAACACCATGGGAGACTCAATTGATATTGAAATATTTAAATGCGTACTTGCAAGAACACAAGTCGAGTAATATTTTGGGGATAATCAAATACCTTCATGAGATCAATCCTATTATAAATGCCAAGAATTTGATTGCTGAACAAATTGAAAAGGTCAATAAAACAAATATGAAATTAAACAATGGTTTAAATAAATTGAATTTCGATTTGGTGTTTTTCAATTTGAATCATTTACAGTTTATTTATTTTATCAATTCCAATATTTCCAACCTTAAGAAAATCCAAAAGGATAAAATATTAATCAATATTAGTTTCAAGAGTTTGAAATTTGATGATAAAAAAAGAAAATTAATTAAAGTTTCATTGAAAGATAATTTAAATCCAAAGAATATGAAGTTTAAGAAATTGTTTGAGATTATGTTTAAGAATATCAATAGATTGATTGTTGAGAAGAATCATAAAAAGCATCCATCTACATCTTCAGCCTCCACGACAACGACTAACAACAACAACCCGACACATTCGATTGAAGATGATTTGATTAATTTTGATGTTGACGATTCTGAACCAGAAGAAGTAGAAGAAAAGAAACCAATTGAAGAAGATGATCAAGTTTTCCTAAAATTCAATTATGATTATTTAATCACCAAGGATAATTTCGGACCAATCATGGATGAAATTACAAAAAGTTTTATTCAATACTTACAAGAATAAATATACACACTACACATCACCTGACTGTATTACTTAATCTTTTTTTTTATAGTTGTCAATTACAAAGTAAATTGTTAATTTCATTATAAAAATCCTTCTAATACTCTAAGACATTTTTCTAATCTTTCAATACCAACATCATATCTAGTTTGATCAATGATCATATCACTAGTCAAACGACTTAAACTATCGATGATTTTTTCAATCAATTGTTTTTCTTTAATCGGAATATCCAAATTATTAAACTCTTCACCAATAATAGTCCCATTCATAGATTCCAATAATGAAATCAATGTAGTATAATTAAATGGTTTCAAGTCACTAGCAGCAGCAATAGTGGAACTTTTACTCTTGGACCCTTTCTTGTGTTTTCTTTTGGTTGATGAAGATGTTCCTGTTGCATGTTTAGTTGATTTACGTACAGATTTGGCTCGACTTGATGGTTGTTGGATTAAAATTGGTTCCTCGGTAATATCATAATATCCTTCATCATCAACCATATTGACATTTCTTGATTTATTGTTATCTATTGATTGTTGTTTACGATGTTGTTTTGGAGGTGGTGCTGGTGCTGTTGCTAGTGCTGTTGCTGGTGGGTTAGGAGAAGTAGGTGATGGGGGTGATGAATTGTTATCGACATTTCCTATAACGGCACCACGTTGTTTTGGTTTATAAGTATCTAATTTGCCTTGAGGTAAATATCCCTGGCTGTTACCTTCAGTGAATGGATTATGTATTGATGTTGTAGTTGAAGGTTGTTGTTGTTGTTGTTGTTCCAGTTTTGATGACACAACATCTCTTGATTTATAGTCTTGAATTGAAGAGCCCTTATTAGTATTAGGTGATTGAATTTCTTTCAATTTAGAAGATTCATAATCAGGAGTATGTTGTTGTTGGTGGTGTTGATGTTGGTGTTGACGTCTTAATTGTTCTTGTTGTTGTAAATTACTAGATATTCTTCTAGCTTTAATGATATCATCTTGTTTTGGTCTTGGTGGTAAATTAGAATGAGAGCTTTTTAAACTTTCCATTGATTTTCTTGAATGAATCGATTTGATTTCCTCTTCTTCATTATTAGCACTTGAAGGATCATTTTTAGGTGTTAATTCTTGACTTTCTGTATCAGTATATGTGATTCCATATGCTTTACCAACATAATTACCACCTGGACTAGTGATTTCTTTATTAGGATGTTCTTGATTTGGTAAATCTGCATCACTATTAAAACTTGATGCATCTAACATCAATTTCTCTAATCCGTCATTTATTTGTATTGATCTTCTTTTATTATCATCAATATAACTTGATTTTCTACCTTCTGTGACCAGTGGTATTGATTCTTGATCATGGTCGTGGTCTTCTCCTTCTGCCCCTTGTTGTTGCAGTTGGTATACATCATCGATATTAAAACTAGAAGCAACCATAGAAGTTGGTCTTCTTGGTGATCTTGCAGGTATACTTCCTTCAATATTAGTAGTGAAACTCTTATCTGGATTATTCACTTTTTTATGACCTTCATTATCATCACTATAGATACTAGTAGTTGGTAATTTACCTAAAAGTATAGAACTTTGATCCCCTTCATCTTCATCATTTGTCTCATCATCATAGTCGCCTAATAATTGATTAGTTTCATCCAGTCCCATTTCTGAACCTCCAGTCTTGTTAGACATGGTAGTAGTAGAAGATATCGACTTTGGTTTGGTTTTTGGATCAACGTATTTAATCTTGGAACTACTTGATCGTTTAACTGTCATCGGCACAGCATCGTATTCGATTGTTCCTGAATAATGGGAATAGTTGGACATGGTGCTTTCTCTTTTGTTATGAGAAAATTGAGATGTATCCCTATTTGACATTATTGGTGATGCAATTGTAATTGATTTGTTTCTTTTATGTGCCTGTGATGTTGATGCAGGTACTGATTCTGAGGATGGTGTACTTGGTTCTTCGGTTGCAATTGATTTCACATGTCCTGCACTGCCACCAGTACTCTGTTTAATTGAAACGGGAGAAGATTGAATGTTTTGTCTAATTGGTGATGTCGGTGGTTGTTGTCTTCTAATCAATAATGATGAGGATGAAGTATTTGGTAATTGTGACAATTTAATGGTTACAGGAATAGCTTCTTTACTTGAAGTATTTGAATGAGTTAATGAAAGTTGATTATGGTCTTGATTACGGTTATATTCGTTGTGCGTGGTACTTTCTACACCTGAATTATATGCTGATGAACTAGTAGTATTATGGTGATGGTCGTGGTCGTGTTCCAGGTGGTTGTGAAGGTGAGATGGATAATCTGTTAAGGATTCTATATCTGTTAAATTAGTTGGAGGCAATATTGACTCCTTTGAAGCGGACGCTGGATGTTGCTGAAGTTCAGGCGATTCAGGATTTGAAGTTGGATGAATAGATTGTAAATCAGGTTTAGATATCTTTTGCAAACTCATCTTTGTTGTTAAATATATCTTTTTAGGATGGTCTATAAGAAAAGAAATATAAGAGGAAAAGATTTTTTATTATTTTATATTTTTTTTATCAGCTGAGATTTTCTATCTTTTTATTATATCAATGAATGGAATGAAAATGAATGGGAAAATGGGAAAATGGGAAAATGGGAAACTGGATAATTTTAATAATTTGTAAATAATGACGAAGAAAAACCAGAAAGAAAAAAAAAAGAATTGCTAGGTGGAGACTTGCAGAATGTAGACAATCGTAAGTGTATTTATTCAGTGTACATTTAACTATCAATTAATATAACATTCCTCTTCTTATTCTTCTTTTTCCTCTTCTAATAATACTTTCGGTTATGGTCCAACGGTATAACTTGAGGAACGGAGAGAATGAAATAAAGTAGTGTTGATCGTCTAAAAAGACAAAACAGGAAACAATGAAAAAATTCTTTTTTTTGTTTTGTTTACATTTGGTACCAATTAGGGAATTATGTAGATTTTGTGTCATGCGGTAACGTGCGAGGTATGACATAGCTTACTACCAATTTTCCCACAATCTGCTACCACCATCATTGGTCCGTTCCAGAAAACTACCACGCAAAAATACCACAAAACACCACAAGCCATAATCAATTCCACATCTGAAATTCTCATATTCACCAAGGAGGACGTATATACAACAACAAAAAAAAAAAGCAACGGGAATTTCAATAAGAATAACCGTTTATTTTTAGTCAAGACCCTCAGTTACCCTTTTTCTTTGCCCTCTCTCCATCTCTTTTCCCACAATACCCCAATAGGAACAATCACAACCCTTTGTCGTCAAGAGGGAAATAACTATGCACATGTAAGCTGTATCAAGGGTTCAAAAATTTTGCTCTGTTTGCATTGTTTTTCTTCCTTGGCTAGTTGCCTATAAATAGTACATACATAATAAAAATAACCACTAATAACTGGTCAGAAAGACTAAACCAAAACTAAATCATAAACATAACAATAACTTTCTTTTGGAATTTTATAAAAGAGCCAGCCATACAATTATTGTTGTTTTTTGTAATTGTAAGCTGAAATTACCTCATTTGGGATTATCACTACATGTATCATGGTATTTCATTTCACTTTGACGATAATAATAATACATTACTATAACTAATATACACAGAAGACGTTGTCAATGTCATATACATCACCTTATTAACACCAGAATTTATAGATTCTAATATAAAAGGGACTTTCAGCAATTCTAGCTTTTTCTTCGGCCTTTTCTTGTTGTATGACATCAATATCGATATTTACTCTACCAGTGTCAACATCAATATCTTCGGCTCTGATATAGATTGACCAATCATGTTTCCAAATATTATAACCAATCCAAGAAACAACAATCACAGGGAACCCCAAATACCCCAAAAAGAAATCATAGGCATTTGGTGAGCTGCCCACGGGGAATAAAGAAACATAGAATTGGGCACCTAAGAAGAATACATTGACCAATGCTCCAACATATGAACCCCATACCCCTGTTTGAGCAACGAATGGTAATTCATTCAAGGATCGTTTTTGTACTTGCATGGCTCTTCTGAATCGAAGATGGGCAACATTAATACTTAACCAGGTGAAAACTGACGAAAGTCCAGAAAGTGCCAACAACCAATCAAATGCCGCTACTTGTTTATCATTGTCTGTAGCAATAAGGGCAAATAACCCGAAAGCATTAGTGATAAGAATGGCAAATAATGGTCGACCGGCTCTATCAATATATCCCGTCCATTTAGGTGCCATACCTTGTTCAGCTAATGCATTTAGTGTTCTTGAAGTGGCATAAACTGACGCATTACCCACTGATAAGACTGAGATTAAAATCACGGCATTAATAACACTAGGTAAACCTTTGATACCTCCGTTGACAATTGCAATGGTGAATGGAGAAGCAGTCACATCAACACTAGAGCTACCTAATAATCTCTTATCATTAAAAGGAACCAAAGTAGCAATCATGATAATGGATCCAAAATAAAATATGAAGATTCTCCAAAATACTTGTTTAATGGCTCTTGGTAACAGTTTACTTGATTCTGCTTCACTAGCTGTAAGAGCAATCATTTCGGTACCACCAAAACTGAATGCTGCAGTGACTAAATTTGACATTGTTCCTTGTACTCCATTGTTAAAAGGACCCGGGTTATTCCAATATTTACCACCAACAAATTGATGACTTGGACCACCACCACAAATCAACACGATACCTAAGATAATAAACCCAACGATGGCGATAATCTTGACGAGACAAAATATAAGTTCTGCCTCACCATACCACCTAACTCCCAATAAAGTAATAACCACCACAGTGACCCAAAAAATCGCTACAAAAACATCCGAATTTATATCGGCATTCCAATATTTGATAGTGATTGCCCCAGCAACTAATTCTAAAGGTAAAAGCACGAAAAACTGCATGAAATAATTCCAACCAATAGCAAACCCAACAGAAGGATGAATGAATTTACTACAATACGTCAGAAACCCACCAGACATGGGGAAAGAAGCTGCCATTTCACCTAATCCTTGCATGGTTAAAAAAACCGATATAGCACTTACTCCCCAGGCAATAACCATACTTGCTGGTCCATTTGTCAAAGCACTCCCTGTACCCACAAATAAACCAGTCCCAATAGAAGAACCAAGTGCTATCATTTGTAAGTGACGATCAGCTAATCCTTTTTTCAATTGGGTATTGGCAGTATTGATATTGATTTTCTCTATATCTGTGAGTTCTCGTCCCTCTAGGTTGATTTCTTGAATAGGCTCTTTGGGTTCTGCTGGTTTGAATGAGTCTATTAATGAGTGGAACACGCCTGTACGAGAGTTAGGTTGGTTGTTTTTGTAGGGGTTGGTGTCTGTAGTTGAGGTTTGGACATGAAGATAAGTCTCTTCATTTTCTTTTTTAGATCCTGTAGGAGATACCATTTTTCACTATGTATTGAAGATGATGAAAAGAAAAGTAAAGTAAAGTAAAGAGAAATAAAATGAAATATTTCATTTAATATATATATTAGAATCATGCTATGACCCATCCTTCTCAAAATTTACTGCACGGGTTTTAGTTACTCCATATTGCAATTTTTTTTTTTTTGAAATTTTTCAACCATAAAGGGCAAGTCAGAGATTTTTATAAAAGTTGCGAAAAGGCAAATGGAAATATGAGTCATAAAAATTATTAGTTTCTTCAAATGTGTCACGAGACCTGTGGTGTGACAAACCTTGAAGCTACAAAGAATTGCCTTGGGCAGGGATGTTGGTTAGTTTTTTTTTTTTTTTTTTTTTGCCGTAAGGTGATTTGTACAATGATGCCAAGGAATTGTGCGCGCAATATAGAACAAAGTTGTAGAAAACACGGCGACAGGAAACGAAATTTTTTT
>JAKTVF010000135.1:0-32627 GCA_030557055.1 Candida tetrigidarum
TTGGTTGAAAGTGGAGAACACGTTGATGCTGGTCAATCTTATGCCGAAGTCGAAGTCATGAAGATGTGTATGCCATTGATTGCTCAAGAAAATGGTGTTGTTCAATTACTCAAACAACCAGGTTCTACTCTTAATGCCGGTGATATTTTGGCTATTTTAGCATTAGATGACCCATCCAAAGTCAAACATGCCAAACCTTACGAAGGTACTTTACCTTCCATGGGTGATGCCACTGTTACTGGTTCCAAATCAGCTCATTTGTTCCATCATTACGATACCATCTTGAAGAACATCTTGAGTGGTTATGATAATCAAATTATTTTGAATTCAACCTTGAAGAACATGATGGAAATCTTGAAGAACAAAGATTTACCATACTGTGAATGGAGATCTCAAATTTCTGCCTTGCATTCAAGAATCCCACCAAAATTAGATGAAGCTTTGACTTCCTTGATGGAAAGAACTGAGAGCAGAGGTGCTGAATTCCCAGCCCGTCAAGCTTTGAAACTCATCAACAAAACTCTTGGTGAACCAGGTAACGAATTGTTGAAAGACGTTGTTGCACCTCTAGTTTCAATTGCTACCCGTTACCAAAATGGTTTAGTTGAACATGAATACGATTACTTTGCCTCATTGGTTAACGAGTACTGTGACGTTGAAAGTTTGTTCAGTGGTGAAAACGTTAGAGAAGAAGATGTCATCTTGAAATTGAGAGATGAAAACAAATCTGATTTGCAGAAAGTTGTCAATATTTGCTTGTCCCACTCCCGTGTTAGTGCTAAGAACAACTTGATCTTGGCCATTTTGGAAGCTTATGAACCATTGTTACAATCCAACTCTTCAACTGCTGTTGCAATTAGAGATTCTTTGAAGAAAATCGTTCAATTGGATTCTCGTGCTTGTGCTAAAGTTGGATTGAAAGCTAGAGAACTTTTGATCCAATGTTCTTTGCCATCCATCAAGGAAAGATCTGATCAATTGGAACACATTTTGAGAAGTTCTGTTGTTGAAACCTCCTATGGTGAAGTCTATGCCAAACACAGAGAACCAAAATTGGAAATTATCCAAGAAGTTGTTGATTCCAAACATGTTGTTTTCGATGTCTTGGCCCAATTTTTGATTCATCAAGACCCATGGGTTGGCATTGCTGCTGCTGAAGTTTACGTTAGACGTTCCTACAGAGCTTATGATTTGGGTAAAATTGTGTACCACATTCATGATAGATTACCTATTATTGAATGGAAATTCAAGTTGGCCCAAATTGCTGGTTCCAGATATAATGCTGTTCAACCAGTCAGCAGTGGTGATGATTCCACCACTATGAAACATGCTGCTTCTGTTTCTGACTTGTCATTTGTTGTTGACTCCAAATCAGAATCTACTTCCAGAACCGGTGTTTTGGTTCCAGCCAGACATTTGGATGATGTTGATGAATTCCTTTCTGCTGCTTTGGAATATTTCCAACCATCAGATGCTCTTTCATTTGAAGCAAAGGGTGAAAGACCAGAATTGTTGAACGTTTTGAACATTGTTGTTACCGATATTGTTGGTTATTCCAATGAAGATGAATGTTTGAAGAGAATCAACGAAATCTTGGATGAATATAGAGAAGATTTGGTTCTTGCCGGCGTTCGTCGTGTTACTTTTGTTTTTGCTCACCAAATTGGTTCCTATCCTAAATATTATACCTTCACTGGTCCAGAATATCAAGAAAACAAAGTTATCAGACACATTGAACCAGCTTTGGCTTTCCAATTAGAATTGGGAAGATTAGCCAACTTTGACATCAAACCAATTTTCACCAACAACAGAAACATTCACGTTTATGAAGCTATTGGTAAGAATGCTCCTTCAGATAAGAGATTTTTCACTAGAGGTATCATTAGAGGTGGTGTTCTTAAGGATGACATCAGCATTTCAGAATATTTGATGACTGAATCCAACAGATTGATCAGTGATATTTTGGATACTTTGGAAGTTATTGATACTTCAAACTCCGATTTGAACCACATCTTTATTAACTTTTCCAATGTGTTCAATGTCCAACCATCTGATGTTGAAGCTGCGTTTGCTTCATTCTTGGAAAGATTTGGTAGAAGATTATGGAGATTAAGAGTCACCAGTGCTGAAATCAGAATTGTTTGTACTGATCCACAAGGTACTTCATTCCCATTGCGTGCTATTATCAGTAACGTTTCTGGTTATGTTGTCAAATCCGAATTGTACTTGGAAGTTAAAAATCCTAAAGGTGATTGGGTTTTCAAATCCATTGGTCACCCAGGTTCCATGCACTTGCAACCAATCTCCACCCCATACCCTGTTAAGGAATCCTTGCAACCAAAACGTTACAGAGCTCACAACATGGGTACTACTTTCGTGTACGATTTCCCAGAATTGTTCCGTCAAGCTACTATTTCACAATGGAAGAAGCATGGCAAAAAAGCTCCAAAGGATGTTTTCACTTCATTGGAATTGATTACTGATGAAAATGGTGCCTTGGTTGCCATTGAAAGAGATCCAGGTGCGAATAAAATCGGTATGGTTGGTTTCAAAGTTACTTCTAAAACTCCTGAATACCCACGTGGAAGATCATTCATCATTGTTGCCAATGATATCACTCACAAGATTGGTTCTTTCGGTCCAGATGAAGATGACTATTTCAACAAATGTACTGAGTTGGCTAGAAAATTGGGTGTTCCAAGAATTTACCTTTCTGCTAACTCTGGTGCCAGAATTGGTGTTGCTGAAGAATTGATTCCATTGTACCAAGTTGCTTGGAATGAAGAAGGTTGTCCAGATAAAGGGTTCAGATACTTGTACTTGACTTCTGAAGCTAAGGCAGCTTTAGAAAAAGATAACAAGAGTGATTCTGTTGTTACCGAACGTATTGTTGAAGATGGTCAAGAACGTCATGTCATCAAAGCCATTATTGGTGCTGAAAACGGTTTGGGTGTTGAATGTTTGAAAGGTTCCGGTTTGATTGCTGGTGCCACCTCCAGAGCTTACAAGGATATTTTCACCATCACTTTGGTCACTTGTAGATCTGTTGGTATTGGTGCTTATTTGGTTAGATTGGGTCAAAGAGCTATCCAAATTGATGGTCAACCAATTATCTTGACTGGTGCCCCAGCTATCAACAAGTTGTTGGGTAGAGAAGTCTATTCATCTAACTTGCAATTGGGTGGTACTCAAATCATGTACAATAATGGTGTCTCCCATTTGACTGCCAGTGACGATTTAGCTGGTGTTGAAAAAATCATGGAATGGTTATCTTTTGTTCCAGCTAAACGTGGCATGCCAGTTCCAATCTTGGAATCTGAAGATTCTTGGGACAGAGACATTGACTACTACCCACCAAAACAAGAAGCTTTTGATGTCAGATGGATGATTGAAGGTAAACAAGTTGAAGGCGAAGAATTTGAATCTGGTTTATTCGACAAAGGTTCCTTCCAAGAAACTCTTTCTGGATGGGCTAAAGGTGTTGTTGTTGGTAGAGCCCGTCTTGGTGGTATCCCAATTGGTGTTATTGGTGTTGAAACCAGAACAGTTGAAAATATGATCCCAGCCGATCCAGCCAACCCAAGTTCCACTGAAGCCTTGATTCAAGAAGCTGGTCAAGTTTGGTATCCAAATTCTGCATTCAAGACTGCTCAAGCTATCAATGATTTCAACAATGGTGAACAATTGCCATTGATGATCTTGGCTAACTGGAGAGGGTTCTCTGGTGGTCAAAGAGATATGTACAATGAAGTTTTGAAATATGGTTCTTTCATCGTTGATGCCTTGGTTGACTTCAAACAACCAATTTTCACCTACATCCCACCAAATGGTGAATTGAGAGGTGGTTCTTGGGTCGTTGTTGATCCAACCATTAACTCAGACATGATGGAAATGTATGCCGATGTTGACTCCAGAGCTGGTGTTTTGGAACCAGAAGGTATGGTTGGTATTAAATATAGACGTGATAAATTGTTGGCTACCATGCAAAGATTGGATCCAACTTATGCTCAATTGAAGGAAAAATTGAACGATTCCAGCTTGTCACCAGAGGAACACGCCGAAGTCAGTTCTAAGATTGTCAAACGTGAAAAAGCATTGCTTCCAATTTATGCTCAAATTTCAGTTCAATTTGCTGACTTGCACGATAGATCAGGACGTATGATGGCTAAAGGTGTCATTAGAAAAGAAATCAAATGGGTTGATGCTAGACGTTTCTTCTTCTGGAGATTGAGAAGAAGATTGAATGAAGAATATGTCTTGAAATTGATTGGTGAACAAATCAAGAATGCCAACAAATTAGAAAAAGTCGCTAGATTAAAGAGTTGGATGCCAACCGTTGACTATGACGATGATCAAGCTGTCAGTACCTGGATTGAAGAAAACCACGCTAAATTACAAAAGAGAGTCGAGGAATTGCAAAGCGAAAGTAACAAATCTAATATTATTAAATTGTTGCAAGAAGATCCATCAAGTGCAGCTCTGGTTATGAAAGAGTTTGTTGATAGATTATCCGATGAAGAAAGGGAAAAATTCCTTAGATCATTAAACTAGTAGTAAATAATTAAAGTTAATAGAATTGTATAAATTAATATTTAAATGAAATAATTATTGTGTTTTTTTAAGTTTTCATTAGTGGCAAATTGCAATGCATTATACTCCAGAGAGAAAGTGTAACCTTAAAAATACAGCAATTTGTGATAACACACTATATACAGGTTTTTTTGCATTCTATGTGAGCATAATAATTAATTGCTTTTTTGGTTTTTTTTGTTCTTTTGCAACCAGATGATAACCAACCTAAACCAACTGATCAATGAAATTCACCACGTATATTGTGGCACTGGTCTTAATTCCTACTATCCTAACATACCAGTCATACTTAGTGTCTCTTCATCCCAGAGAAACATTAGACACATTCATGTCATATGACGCGACGTATCCTGATCATCTCCAAGTTAAAGAACTAATAAATACATCCTTTAATATTGGCAATTTCAGTGGGTTTTCTGGGAATTTCACAGATCCCATTCTTCAAAGGTTATCAAGATGTCCCTTAGTTGAAGAAATAGTCCCAGATATTACTTTACAATCCTATGATCTAATATATCAATATAAAGCACCAAGACATTTGGCTAGGATAAGTAGAAGGAGACGAATGATGCCGTTACGAAAATACCCATATATTTATGATTCGAACTTCATTGGGAAAAGAGTCAATGCTTACGTGATTGATTCTGGAGTGGCAATAGGACATCCCGAATTCCAAGGTAGGGCTAGATGGGGCGTTGATTTAACGAATGAAGGACATGGTGATGATTTTGGACACGGGACTCACGTTGCGGGAATAATTGGCTCGAAGACTTATGGAGTATCAAAAGGAGTTACAATTATTGATGTTAAAGCTTTGAACTCTAGAGGAACTGGTTCATTAAGTACTGTATTGACGGCGATTGAATATGCTGTAAACCATCGACTTCGATCAGGACGACCGGGCGTGGCTAATCTATCCTTTGGTGCATACAAGAACAACTTGCTAAATAGAGCAATTGAGCAGGCGGCAATGACAGGGCTAGTATTTGTTGTTGCTGCTGGTAATAGCAATATCAATGCATGCACAACAAGTCCATCAAGTTCACCCTATGCCATAACCGTGGGGGCAATAGATGATTATAATGACTCCATTGCAGGTTTTTCAAACTGGGGACAATGCGTAGATGTGTTTGCCAGTGGTGCGTATGTCAGAAGTGTTGATGTGGTCAATCTTGAAAAACCACTGATTCTACTGGGGACATCGATGGCCGCTCCAATTGTTAGTGGTATTACAGTAAATTTACTAAGTGAAGGAATAGATCCAGAGATGATTAAGGATCATATTATTGATATATCTACAAAAGGAATGATTACCAGGTCTTCGTTATTGCTACGAAGGAATACACCAAATAGAATTGCCAACAACGGGGTTTGCACTGGTTATAAAATGACCCAAAATGGAGAACTCGAATTCGAGGACTTTGGTGACTGTGAATCAGATTAGGTTTCATAACAAAGATTCTAAAAAGTAATAAGGTGTAGATGGTTTTTCCTTCTCCAGGAAATAGAAGTTTTTTTTCGTTCATCGGTATAACAAACTTGACATGATAATATCACCTTTTTCTGATATGTAGCATAACCATTAATAAACCCAAACTACTCAAAACAAAACAATAACTGATTGACTGATTGATTAATCGATAATGACTATTCTTTAATTGTAACACTCCTCAAGGGTCCAAGTCCCTTGCTTCCATTTTTTTGAAAAAAAAAAAAAAATAAAAAAAATAAAAAAACAATTGAACCCTTTATTCTTTGTTTCTTTGTTTTCTTCTATCACCTCCATAGTATGCTATCAATAATAGTAATAATTGGTGCTTTGCTTATCTCAAGATGTATTGCTGACGAACTGTACTTTGTATCACTCAAGGCAAGTGAATCATTTGATCGTTTTATGGAGTATGATAAGAAATATCCCAAGCACTTGCAAGTTCGAGATTTCGTAAGTAATTCAATTGCAATTGGAGAATTTAAAGGGTTCTCAGGGAAATTTTCTAAAGATATACTTGATCGGTTGAAAAGATGTCCGTTTGTTCAAGAAATAACTGAAGACATAATGTTGAGTGCCTTTGATTTTGAAATCCAAGAGAATGCCCCACGGCATTTGGCTAGAATCAGCAGACGCAAAAGAATGAAACCAAACAAACAGTACCCTTATTTGTATGATGGTGAGTATCTGGGACAAGGTGTTAATGCCTACGTGATTGACTCTGGGATTGAGGTAAATCATCCTGAATTTGAAGGACGCGCAACTGCTGGTCATGATTTCACCAACGAAGGTTCGGGTGATAATAATGGACACGGAACCCATGTTGCTGGGTTGATTGGTTCTAACACATATGGAGTTGCGAAAAATGTTCGTATTGTTGAAGTTAAAGCTTTGAATAGTAAAGGAGCTGGTTCGTTGAGTACCATATTAGCTGCTATTGACTTTGCTGTTAACCATAGATTGGATTCCGGTAGAAAAGGAGTTGCAAATTTATCCCTTGGAGCTTATAAGAACCATATTTTGAACAAAGCGATTGAGCAAGCCACAAGAACCGGGTTAGTGTTTGTTGTTGCGGCAGGGAATTCAAATATCAATGCGTGTTTGACCAGTCCGGCAAGTTCAAAGTATGCCATTACTGTTGGTGCCATCGATGATTATAATGATTCGGTAACGGCATTTTCGAACTGGGGCGAATGTGTGGATATATTTGCTAGTGGTGCTTATGTTCGTAGTGTCGATGCTAGAAATCACGACACGACACAAGTTTTGTCCGGAACGTCAATGGCTTCACCTATAGTCACAGGAATGGTGGCTAATTTACTTAGTCAAGGTGTTGAACCTTGTGATGTGAAAGTTTCCTTGGTACGCATGGCTGCCAAAAATAAAATCACCAAATCTTCCTTGTTCTTGCGGAAAAGGACTCCCAATCGGATTTTATATAATGGGATAAATGAAAGAGACTTTGAAAGCTTTGACGATGAAGACGAGGAATAGATTATATAATTATAAAATAAATTAACGTTTTGAATTGTTTTGCGTTACGAGTATTCCTAATGTTGATGTGTAGTCTCTGATATTGACAAACAGACGTTTTCTAATGTGATATCTTTTTCAACGTACCAAAACATTTCCACTTTGTATTTATCACCTAAAATTGACTTTACTGCGTGTACTCTGCTTTCATCAAGTACTCGTCTAGCCATTAACCCTATCTCTTCTCTTTGTTTATTATCAAGTCCATATCTATCCACTTCGGTTTCGTTCTTTTTATCGACTGCCCATGAAACCAATTTCTTAAGCACGTCGAATGATTTCACAGTCTTGAATCCATGTTCGTACAAATATTGTCTAGATTGAGGTAATAAATGATCTAATGAACATGCATGACGACAACACATAGCAATTAATAATCCACTAAATTTGTTGTCTTGTAGCACTGATGAATTGAGAATCAGCTTCAATGTAAGGTCTGTTGCTGCACCACATAAATGTTTAGATATACCAACAACTTTATTGATTTCCAAATCTGAAATAAATTTATCCAAATTTAAGTCTTTAATATCGATTTTACTCCTCTTGATCTGTGGTGTTAATGGAACTGACTCACAGTCCTGGATTATTTTACTATCTGCTTTCATTCTATTTTTACCTCTATCAATTAACCCAAACCCGTACGTCGTTGACTCCGATGGATTTTGCTGTAGAATACATTGGTTTAAATATCTCAGTAGTTCCCCCTTTCCTGATCCAAATTCGAAATAAAAGTATGATTCATTGAGAAGCTGCATGTTTTTCAAATTCGCTATGAGTGAGTTTTGCTGAATTGGATGTTTCTGGTTGGTTTTTTCGTCCAATCGAACTTGCAACCCTTCATGATGGTCTACTTTAAACTGTAATGGCTCATAATGAAGTCCTTTCAATACTGAGATATACTTCTCTACCAAACCATCACTGTCTTCCACCTCCACTTGTTGTTCTAACTCAAACTTCTCTGTTTCTCCTTTCAAATCCTTGTTGAAGTCTAAATCAAACCATGGGTCTTTTTCTTCTTTTGGTCTATCATTACATTTTAATAAATGTTGTTCAAGTTCTTTTTTCCATATCGTATGGTTTGAATTATGCGGACATGGAATCCTTTCAGATTGGAAGTTTTCATCAAAGATCAAATGCTCCGAACAGTATTTGAGGTCCTTCTTACGTAACATTTTACATCTTCTATTTTTATTTGGTAAGATGTATTCACATGTAGGAAAACCATTGTTAAGTTTTCTCTTCTTTCTGTCTGTCATATTGCTTGTGGTTGTGGTCATGATGCTGTTGAATTGGACCAAAATTTTTCATATTTTTTCCCGTACTTGGTAAATATCTCATCTCTGGTTAATTTTTTTTTATTATTATTATTCACTTTTATTTTTTGTTTTTACAACCAACTTATACACCCCAACACCCCACATCAAAACCATGAAAGCAAATAACCAGATGTGGAAACTTGACTTCTTAGAAGCTAAGTTTAATAAATCTTCTCCTAGATATCCACATACTAAGAAATTGTTAATTGCCAGTAATCATAATCAAAAGCTCATCAAAAAATTACCAAAAAACCAAGAGGAAGCCCAGTTGGAAATTGATACTTTGAAATCAGATATATTCCAAAAGAAATATCATTCGGCATATTCCAAGCTTTCCAAAGAGGTTAATAAGAAAGACATACCTATATCAGAGGAATCATTTGTGGATAAATTGATAACGTCAAGGTTAGTCAAATCAATTCAAGCTACCATATTGACCAGCAAACAATTGAAAACTGCACCTCCAAAGTATATAAGTGAAGATATTAGAGGAATAATAACAGATAAAGAAAGCGAATCCAATCCTTCAAGGTTCTATATCAAGTATTGTCAGAATGATAAGGAAGTTAATAAATTTGTGGCAAGTTTGTGGAACGATAAGAACATCAAGAAAATATTGGATGAAATTGAATGGTCGTTCAGAATAGTTCGTGGTGATTTGACCAAGTTGGAACTTTTAGCCCGAAGTAAGGCAACTGGTAAGGAAGTAAACGAAGAACTGGATAGTGAGAGTGATAATGAAGATGATGATGAAGAGGACAACGATGATGGAGAAGACGAGAGTGAAGAGGAAGAAGACGAGGAAGATATTGATTTGGAAAAAGAATATGAAAACTTTGCAATCTATGATAACCTTGTTGAAGGATCTGATGATGAAGGTGAAGTACAGGTTGCAGATTTGGATCCCAATGTGAATTATAATGAAGTTACTGACGAAGAACCATCTGAAGACGATGATGATGAAGAGGAGGAAGATGAGGATGAGGATGAGTCTAGTGGTGATGATTTCTTTGAAGAAGAGCCACCGAAGAAGAAACAAAAGACACAAACTACAAAAAACGACTCGTATGACCTTCCACAGCTTGCATCAGGGTATTTCTCAGGTGGATCTGATGATGAAGATGACGATATTGATAACGATAAGGTGGTTAAAGAAATAACCACTCAACGTAAGAACAGAAGAGGTCAAAGGGCAAGACAAAAAATATGGGCCAAGAAGTACGGTCAAGAAGCTACACATGTGAAGAAAAACCAACAAAGAATAGCCAGTGAAAGAGAACAAAGACAATTAGAGTTTGAGGAAAGACAACGTAAACGTGAGATGAAAGCAAAACTATTGGCAGAAAAACAACAGACCGGTGCCAACGCCTTACCATTGGGCGAGAGAAGTACTACGTCAACTTCCACATCTACGGCTGCTTCTTCTTCAGCTGCAGCAGCATTTTCAGAACCACCTCCAGAACCAAAAGGTATACATCCATCTTGGGAAGCTAAGAAATTAGAGAAGGAAAAGATGCAAAACATCAAATTCCAAGGTAAAAAAGTTGTGTTTGATTGAAATAGAAACAGCTATTTATAATAAATCATAATTGATTTTAAAATTGGATAAAATCTCATCCTCTGTAACAGGTTCACACCAAGCCTCGCCTTTGATAAGGAAATTGTAGTGACATTTTTCTGGTTCGCTCACTGAAACCAACTCTAACCCATCACTACACTCGAATTCAACCGTGGCTGATCTATGTGGACCATTCCAACATTTAGCACCTTTTTCAAAGTAGATTTTCCCATTTTCATATTTCTTAAAGTTACCAATTAAGACGTCATCTTGTACAATAGAACCCAAAAGGTTAATCATGTAATTATATCCACCTAATTTTTTGGTTATAGTCCTCAGTTCAAATGCACGCAACAAATCATCGGGTCCAAAGTCGATACTCAAATTGGATTTTATAGTTGCGATTTTCTGTTCCATTTGTTCAATTTCTTGCTCCAATTGTTCAATTTTAGTAGACAATTGATCTGATGATAAGTTGGATTTCACTTGTAATTCTGGTTTGGTTAAGAATGCGCCTGTAAATAGTTCAAAATAATGGTGGACCATGTTACCGAAAGATGGTTTGATGTATACGTTATCTCCACCTTGATGGTTCATGGTTTTAGCTTGTTCTGCCAATTCGTGAAGAATTTTGTTTGTTTGGATTATGTCCTCTTTTACCTCTTCGTCTTTATTTGAAATATATTCCTGGTACTTATGGATAGATTCTTTAACTGCTGGATCATTGAAATTTGGATTGTATTCGTTCGATAATTTTTCTAAGAGTTTCTCTAATAACTGGATTTGGTGTTCTTGTTTGGTGATATCCTTCTTATGAGAATCCAATCGTGCCACCAAATCACCGATATGCTCTCCTAAGACATCATAAACTGAAAGGTCTTGGTCCCCTTGGGAATCCCACTCTAATTGGAGCTGATTTAACTGCATTTTTTTAGCAGGTAAATTCTGTTCCAACTTTTTCAACTCAGTAATCAAATGGTTTCTCTTTTGTTTAGCAATGGCAAGGATTACTTGTTTTTTAGATAATGCTGCAGTCACAGACTTTTCCACTTTCGTCTTGTATTCTTCAAATTGACGATGGATCTCATCACATCTATCTGGACATTTCTCTTGTTCGTCAGATCCGTCACAGCAAAGTTCGTAATCACAAATTCCATCGTCTACTTTAAATTGGTCTATGTAATTTGGGAAATGGCCCTTATTTGCACAATAGAATTTGAAAGGAGGGTTGGGACAAGCATTGGTACCTGGTTCATCTGAGCCATCAGGACAATCGCAGAAATCGTCGTTTATTTGATCAAATGATAATTTAATTGATGAATCGTTAAGGCAATGCCAGTATTGTTTTCCGTTTTCAATGATAGGTTGGTACAAATGTTCGTTTTCTGGACTAACCCCACGAATATCCCCTAGTGCAATTGATGCCAATGAGGTTATAGCAAGGAGTTTTGGAAGCATTGTCCTTTGTTTTGGGGGAGGTTTGTTAAAGAAATGTAGTGGGTGAATGAACACTGGTGGAAATTTCTTTTAAACAAAAAAAAAATAGGGACAAGAATTATGTGTACCTTTTTTCTTTCTTGTTCACCCTTTAAACGAAAGGAAAAAAAAAATTGCTTTCAACAGGAGTCGAACCTATGATCTCCTCATTACTAGTGAGGTGCCTTACCAACTTGGCCATAAAAGCGTGTTTTCGATTTTGTGTATGTTACGGACTTTTAACTGGAGTTTAAAACTACAACATCAACAATGCTAGTCTGTTGATTATAAAATCTCCCAGATTGCAGTAATTATGCTGAAACTTAACAAAAAAACATAATATCATATTCTAGAGTAAGTCTTATACGTTCCTGATACTGCTGTTGGGTTGCTTAGCTTGGATATGAGAGTGCTTTCTATGTTACTAGATTAATCATTCGTTTTGTAGTTTTTGGTTTTTTTGATACAATTTTGAACCAAATTTTGAGTAAAAACAAATATATCATTTAGATTTGCTTCTAGAGTTCTTTAAAATGACAGATTGTTAACTACCTATTATCACAAACAGTTGCCTATGTTCTTGATCTTCGTTCTTGGTCTTCGTAATCCACGCTACACAAAGGTCGCTATGGGTTCTTGAAAATCACAACAGAGAAAATTTTTAGAAATCATAATTGGGTTACATCCAGTCAACTTCCCTTCGTACCAAAGTACTCTTACGTCATGTACCACAGAATCGTTTACCATGACATGCACCTTCTAACACGAGTACACAAACGGTATGAATCATCTGATTTACCACCCGTAATCAAAATGTAAGAAAAAACAAAAAAAAGTCTAAAGAAATTCTTACACAAACTTTGGTTCAATCACAATACATAGAAAAAAAAATATCTATAAAAAAAAAAAGAAAAAAAAAAAGCTTCTCGAATATTTTTCCAGTATTTCCAGTCAAAGTGTATTTTACTCACACCCACATCTCTCGAAATAGCAATCATCTTATAGACCAACACCACCAGCCCTCCTAAATTGCACACACATCATTACCATGCTTTTATTTCGAAATATCGCTAGGAGATCACCAAAGTTGCTAAAGACGAGGTGCTTGTATAACCAGTACTCCAATTCAAGTTTTCAAACTGCCATAGAAACAGCTGAAAAATTGGTATCGCCTCCAACCTCCAAATTTCAAGACCCATTTTCCATAGTGAGTCATGAGATGTCCAACTTGGCTAAATCGATAGCGAACTTAATTGGATCAGGACACCCCGTGTTAAATAGAGTGAGTTCGTATTATTTCGAAGCAGAAGGGAAAAATGTCCGTCCTTTAATTGTGTTAATTTTGTCCAAAGCATTACTGAAAATACCAATTGAACAAAGAAATAGAATAGAAATCGATACTTTTGATGTTGTCGATCAAACCAAATTCCAAGGAACTCCAACTACCGAGAATAGCACAATTGCTGGGAAATCAGTCGACGATTCCTTATCCCCATTAGCTGTGTTGCATGGCATTAACCCAAGAGTCATCTTGGATCCTTTAAGCAAACCGATGGACAGATTACCTATATTAGATGGCAACACCACTGGTATATTACCAAAGCAAAGAAGATTGGCAGAAATCGTGGAAATGATACACACTGCCAGTTTATTACACGATGATGTCATTGATTTATCTGACTCCAGAAGAGGGAGACCAAGCGGGAATATCGCATTCACCAACAAGATGGCTGTTTTAGCTGGTGATTTCTTATTAGGAAGAGCGTCCGTTGCCATTGCAAGATTGAGAAACCCTGAGGTTATTGAATTATTGAGTACCACTATTGCCAATTTGGTTGAAGGGGAATTCATGCAATTGAAGAATACCGTGTTACAGAATAATAGCGACGATCAAATCACCAATGATGGCGAAGTGAAAGACATTCCACGCCCGACTGGTAAAGTTCCTACTAAACTTCATGACTATTCTGTCAGAACCGTTGACCACGAAACCAATGTGGATGCGGCCTTTGAATACTATTTGCATAAGACATACTTGAAAACAGCCTCATTAATGTCCAAGTCTTGTCGTGCTGCAGCAGTTTTAAGTGGAGCTCAAGATGATGTGATTGAAAACTGTTATAGTTTTGGAAGAAACTTAGGGTTATGTTTCCAAGTAGTTGATGATATGTTGGACTACACCAGTAGTGATAAGGCTATAGGGAAACCAAGTCAAGCTGATTTGAAGTTGGGATTGGCAACTGCTCCTATCTTGTATGCATGGAAAGAGGAACCAAGACTAGGCGAATTGATTGGTAGAAAGTTCAATCAACCAGGAGATGTGGAAATTGCAAGAAGAGCAGTTGAAAAATATGGCGGGGTTGAAAAAACCAGAGAAATGGCTACCATGTATTGTCATGAAGCTTTAAAAAACTTAAGATGTTTGCCTGATTCTGACGCAAGAAGTGCATTGGAATTGTTAACCAATTCAGTCTTGACCAGAACCAAGTGATGTATATTCTTGTATATAATGTGTATATATATGATGTGTGTTAGTAGTAACCCATTCAAAATATATCAAAAAAAGAAAAATTAACACTACAATGACAACTCATTATCATTTCTCTTTCGTTTGTTTGTTTGTTTGTTTGTTTGTTTATATTTACAACTTTCTTTGTTGCCATATTTCCCAGGGTGTGCACAATGTTCAAAGTGACAACAAAAAAAAAACCAAAAAATTTCAAGACACTAGGAAAAACAACTACAGAACCAAAAGGAAAAAAGAAAAAAAGCAAAAAAAAATTTTTGCCCTGAATTTATTTGATTCAATTGTAAATCGGTTAAACATCCAATCAACCTAACTTTGCATTCCTAATTACATTACTCATTGATCATGTCTGCCGAAGAAACTAAACCAAAGACCACTGAAGAATCATCCACTTCCATCCCTAAACCACCAACTGCCAACGTTTTCTCAATGTTTGGTGCCAAGAAGGAGAAAAAAGAGGAACCAAAGGACGAAGAAGCAGAATCCACTAAAAAAGACGACAAAGAAGACGAATCAAAGAAAACTGACGACAACGAAGGTGCCGATGCAGAAGAAGAAGTCGATGTTGAATTCACCCCTGTTATTCAATTAGATAAAAAAGTCGATGTTAAAACTAACGAAGAAGACGAAGAAGTTTTATACAAAGTTAGAGCTAAATTATTTAGATTCCACGGTGATACTAAGGAATGGAAAGAAAGAGGTACTGGTGACGTTAAATTCTTGAAACACAAAGTCACCGGTAGAGTCAGAATCTTGATGAGAAGAGATAAAACTTTGAAAATCTGTGCCAACCATTTGATCTCCGCAGATTACGAATTGAAACCAAATATCGGTAGTGACAGATCCTGGGTTTATTCCGTTACTGCTGATATCTCTGAAGGTGAACCAGAAGCTCAAACTTTGGCTATTAGATTTGGTAACAAGGAAAATGCTGATCTTTTCAAAGAACATTTCGACAATGCTAAGAAAGAAGCTGCCAAGAAGGACTAGGATCCAGAGTGTATATGTACATATATATATATATATATAAAATCTATGTCTCTCTGTGTATGTGTATATATAAGTTCATGCACCAGAGAAATATATAGGAATATAACTTGTGATAGTAATGACAACAATATGCGTCGATCTCATCACTACTAAAAAGACGAGATCACATCACTTGGTGTCACGTGAGTAATTTCCGTTCTTCTCTCCCTCCGAAAAATAAATAAATAAATCAATCAATAAATAAATGATCTTCCACGCTCCCATTCTGTGTAACTGCTAAAAAAAATATTTATTTATCAATAACCATCACCGTGGTGGTACACGTGCGGAAGAGGAAAAAAAAAAATAATACAAAAATCTGATAAAAAAAAAAAAAAAATTTGGAGGCCAAAATTATAATTTAGGATTTTTTTTTTTTCAAGACAACGTTTCTTCCTTTTATTCCAGTCCGTTTTTCTTTACTCTCCCTTATTCGACTAACTGGGATCTACTGTATCTACTTGTATTACCTATCTATTACTATGAAGTTTGGGAAGTATCTTGCATCAAGACAATTGGAGTTACCAGAATACTCTGGCCATTTTATTGATTACAAGTCACTCAAGAAATTGATTAAGCAATTGGCAATCCCTAGTAACCCTAATTCGGAGATCACTAGTTTAGAAATCCAACAGGCTCTTAAGGAGAACAAGGCATCCTTCTTCTTTAGAGTTGAGAGAGAACTAGATAAAGTGAACTCGTTCTATTTGGAGAAACAGGCAAACTTGTCGATCAATTTGAACTTATTATTGATGAAGAAATATGAATTATTTAATAAATCAAATGATTATCTCAACAAAAGGGGAGATAGTGATAACTTGGCCAATGCCAATTTCAAAAATTCCATTAGTTTTTTGAACTTGTACCAGAACTTTAAGAAAATACACCAAGATTTGTTGAGATTGCAACAGTTTATTGAGTTGAATGAGACAGGGTTCTCCAAAGTCGTTAAGAAATGGGATAAACGATCTAAATCTCACACTAAGGAATTGTTCATCAGTACTGCTGTGAGTGTGCAACCTGTTTTCCATAAGAATGAAATCAACGAGTTGAGTGATTTAGTTACTCAATCTTTGTTTGACATTGAAAGTATCATGGATGGTGATTACACTTGTTTGCTTAATTTCAATGCTAATTCTGCCACTCTCCATGCGAGTGCTACCACTACTGCCTCACCAGCACCTCAAGCTACAGAACAACCTGAAGATAGTTTTTCAAGACATTCATCAATTGTACATAACCCACCAAATAACAATGAAATCGATGAATTATACTCAAGTTTTGTTAATGTTGCAACAATTAAAGTGCCGGATTTAGCATTATTATCAAGATGGATCGATAAAGTCAACGGAAGCCACAAAGATCCAGAACAGTTGTTTACCCCAGTGGTCAAATACAAAGTATCCAAGATTTTTTTACTATCGATTGCCAACTTGAAGATTTCCGATTCCTTCCTTGAGTCCTTTTTGCAAATGGTTAATTTTGATGTTGACTTCACTTTTGTCAATGATGATTTCAACAATAACAAGACTATTTTACACGAATGTTGTTCAATTCCACCAGCTTCATCTCAACAAGAACACGTGACTATCAACAATGGGGTTAAGGTGGTGAACTCGACCGATTCCATCAATCATTTGCGTACCTTCATTGTGAAATATATCATGGAAAAATTATCCGATGAAGAAAGATCCAATTTATTAATCTGCAAAGATTTCAATGGCAGAACATGTTTGCATTATGCTGCACAGATGAACCGAGCTGACTTGTTAGAGTTGTTGTTGGTTAGTTTCCCTACTGATCACATAGATGAACTAGATAAAGATTCGATGTCACCATTACTTTTGGCCATCAAACATGGACATTTCAATATCATTAAAAAGTTAGTTCACTTTGGTTCAAACCCATTCCCTGAAGCCAGCAAGGAAACATTGCAATATTTGCCAATTAACTATGCATGTAAATTCGGTGACTACAAAACGTTGGAATATCTATTATCAAACGAAAAATCTCAAGATTTAATCAAAAAATTGATTAACCAACAAGATGTTGAAGGACTTTTACCCTTGCATGTTGCATCGAGACAAGGACATTATAAATTAATAAAGTTATTAATACAGTATGGAGCTGAAGTTAACAAATTGGATGGGTTTAACAAGTGGACGCCTATTTTCTATTCTGCTACTGAAGGTCATGTTAAGACTACTCAAGAATTAGTTAAATTCGGAGCTAAATTGAATATAGTAGATGAAGATGGTTATAATGTCTTGTACTATTGTGTGGTTGAAGGGCATATTGGTGTCATTAATGAGTTACTAAGTTACCACAGAAACGAATTCAAACCTTCCAAACTTATGGCCGATTCTTCAAATACAAATTCCATGTCGATATTGGGCGAAGTCAACGACCTCGACTCTGGTGAAGAGGAAGATGGAGAAGAGAGGACATCCGTCACCAGCACCAACAACAACAATAACAATAACAACAGCACCAACAATGTAGACAGCATACCTGATTTACAGTTACCACCACCAATCTTGCCGTTGAGAAGATATGGGCACAATTTCTTGGAACAAAAGGTTTTAATAGAATTGATATTCCCTTCTGATCAGGAGTTTATCAATTTATTCAACTCCACCACAGATTTGAAACCAGGAAGAATAACCCTTACTTCAAACATATCTGATATTGTTCCAAGAAATATTTTATTGCCTATTGCCGATAACAATTCCAGCTCCTCAAATACCAACAATTGTGTATTCCAAACAGATATTGATTCTTTACACGATTTCAGAATAGATTTTGAAATTTTCCCTAAATTTGGTACCAGATTGATTGCCAAAACTACAGTATTATCGTTTGAACATTTAAATAGCACATCACCAGAAGTCAGTTCTGTGCTGTTGCCATTATTCGATTTGAGGTTGAGAAACATTGGTGAGTTGAAATTCAACTACCAAGTGATTTTCCCATATTCCGGTACTTTATTGGAAACTTCCAAATTTGATACTTATTGGAAGAGCTCTACTAGTTTTGTCAAGAATAGAGAGACGTTGAAATTGAATGCGGCTGGTGGGTTGTCACCAAATAATTTCTTGTCACCAGCAAGTGGGACTAATATATTAGGTAACAATACCAACAGCAATAATACCATCAACAACAATGCTAATGCTAATAATAACAATAATCAGAGTAGTGTTGTGGTAGGAGGTGGTGCTGGAAATCAACAAGGTGCTTCTGATACTAAACCTTCATCGTCGATTGTCACTGCAACGTCGTTGTCTGGTGAATACTTGAGAATCAAAGTGTGTTTGTTGAGTGATGGTACACCGATTGTTTGTCCAAATTGGTCCATTTCCATCACGGATAAAATTGATTTATACTTACCTAACTTGACACTAGAGCAATTGAACTCCATAACTAACGACTTGTTTGATTATACCAAAGTCATCCATGATTTATCCAAGCTCACCAACAAGGACATTGAATTGATTAAGAAAATGTTACAAATTATTTATCTCCCATTAAATTTGATATTGGAAGTGTTGAATGTTGAGATTAATTTGAATTTGGAGATTATTTTCCCATCCCTCTACGAGTTGAATAAATTACCATTCATTAACAGCATCCAAGATAACTTGAACCTATTCATTGATAATACATTGAGTAATGTTTTTAACCATATTCGATCCAAGAAGATTAAAGTACATCGTTCCATAATCTTTCTTTCTTCGAATTCGCTAATTTGCAAAATTTTGAATTGGAAGCAGCCTAATTTCCCTGTGTTTTTGATCATGAGTGGTATCAAATATAATAACAAGTTGAACAAATTCGAGAAAAGATCAACTAATGGTTTGGTTATTGATTCCTCAAATAATAATAACAACAACAACAAAGATGTCGACTTGGTCAATAGATCAATTAAAGAAGCAGTTAATTTCACCATAAGTAATAATTTAATTGGATTAATTACATCGATTCATTTATTGGATTTAGTTCCGAAATTGATCCCGTTGATCAGATCAAGAGGATTAGTGTTGGTTGCTTCCAGTGATGTTATAATGGATGAACATGATGCTATTGAAGAAGATGAAATATTGAAGAAAGAGTTGGATTGTTATACAAAGACGGAAATTAATGGGTTAAGGTTTGATGATGTTTTAAGTTTTAAAGAAGATATTAGTATGTAAAAAAAAAAAAAAAAATTTAAAGAGTTTGGTTGTTACTATAAGTATTAAGTATTAATGGAATTCTAAAATGTATAATATAAGAACTAATGAATGTCTTTCTTTTTTGGTCACGAATTTATTTGCGACGTCTTGGTGGCGGAGGTGGAGGAGGAGGTGCTTTCTTTTTTAGTGCCTTTTGTTTTAATGAAGATGATGAATTGATTGATGAGGATGAAGAATTGTTACTCTGTGTATAGACTAAATTTCTTTTAGCTTTCACTGGGAGTGGGATTTTTGGTAACGGTTTAGAATCTAAATATTCTTCAGGTAAATCAAGAATATTACTATCCGGAGTAGATGGTTCTTCTGGCGTTGAAGCTGTTTGTGGTTGATCAGATAAGGAAATTCTAGATACTCCTGATAAAAATATATTCCCATTATTTTCCTCAATCATTGATTTTTTGCTCCTCGTACCCTGGTTCCTTGGGACAAATGTGGTTTTTGATGATGATGATGATAATGACGGTAGTTGTTTATTCTTGCCACTGTTTTTGCGTTCTATGTTATGTGCAGTTGTATGTTTATGATAATCTCTTCGTGAAGATGCACGAACCGAAGCCACTCTAGTGAACGAACTAGTCAATGAATCTTTGGATGTATTTATATCTTCATTTAGTTTAATCTGATTATCGTAATCAACATCATTGGAGACGATAGATTCTGGAGATCCGGTTTTTTTCTTGCCTGTAGATGTAGGTGTTGGTGTTGGTGTAGGTTTATTAGATGACGTTCTTAACCATTTAACATGCATACATTTAACTGCAAGTTTTGAAATGCTATTATCTTCTTCCAGTGAGCCATATGATAGATCTGACGATTTGGTTTCATAATTGAGGATAACTTCCAGTAAAACTTGCAAGATTTCTTCATTTTTATAACCTTTGAAATCATTATTTTCATTAATTTGAGAAAACTTTAATATTGGATATAAAACTCGAAGATAAGTCATGGTAAGGATTTTATTTTCATCATCAGTATTGTTTAATTCTCTGATGATTATATCAATTAGAATTTTCAAGTCATTCAAGTAGATTAATTTACAAGTATAACTTGAAACAAATACCAAATACAAGAATTTCAATATTAGAATCTTGATAATCTGGGATTCTTCTCGATTGAGATGGTATATTAAAAGGTTGATCAACCCGGTGATTTGGTTCATATTTTCAACATTTTGCAACAACTCATCAAATACCAAATTACTCAAGGTCTTATTATAGTAGGATTTCATTAAGAATTGTTCATTTATCAATAATAACAATTTCAATTCCTCGTAGGCAATCAATCTCGTTTCATCGTCAAACTCATTGTCCACATCTAAATCATAATTATGGAAATCATCATTATTTAACAAGTATTTCACCAATGTAGGTATCAATTCTGAGTCCACACTGTCACTACTATTGGTTGTCAATTGTGTCAACTCTTCATCACTCAACATCTCCACACGATAAAAGTATTCAAAAATTATATCACAGCTGAATTTCAAGATAACAAATTTCGACTGACCTTTAGATATGGCAACGATTTGTGTTGATATAAATGACGATAATATTGACATGAGCCTGAATTCCCTAAACGTCTCGAACAATTCATTCACGGGGATCAACAGTATTTCACTATCAATACTGTCTGTATCCTGATAATTATTCATACTACTATTGTTGTTATTATTATTATTATTATTTTCATGTTCACTATTCTTAATCTTGATTAACAATAATAATACAATACACATAAACTCTTTCAAACATTCACTTTCATGTTTCGCCCTCTCCTCTTCCTCGTTAGTCTCCTCCTCTTCTTCTTGTCCCCCACTTGCATTTCCTTCCCCTCCATTCTGTTCCTCAAGGCGAAATCTCGTCAACACAGTAAATGTTTCCAAAAAAGCTATGATCTTCCCCACACAAAATTTAAAATTCTTAGTGAATAGGTTAGACTTGATCAATTTTAAAGAATATTTAGAAATGTCTTTATACAATGGTTGTTTGTTAACATAAATATTATCCAAGATTATCTTCAAATAAATCAGGAAATTCTCATTACACTCCCATGGATCACTATTTATTAGGATTGTAGATATCTCATCTTCTAAATAATCATGTCCATTTTCACTCAACTCCGGTAAAGAAATCGCTGAAGAAGATGGGAAGGTATGTAGTGGATTTGTCGTTGATGTATATGTTGGGAATGTTGATGTGGAAGTGTGATTCCCGTTATTTATCATTTGATCTGTGAATGTGTTCATTCCAATGATGCCTGGTCGTCGATTGTTCATGGTGACCTATGATTTGCAAATGGAATAGGGGTAACAACTTGACACTTGGGAACTTTCGGGTTATATGTTCAAAAAAAAAAAAAATCTGTGTATTATAATTGTTAAAATTTCCAATAAAATTTAATTTTGTGTGGGTGAGTGTGTGGGTGAGGAGGTAAGTCGTGTCAGTAAGTTTGCTGGTTTGGCTTTGTCCTAAATTCTTATTTTTTTTCTTTCACTTGCTAATAGTTTAATTATTAGTAGATAGTGCCGTTTAGGGAACTTTTCCATAAAAAGAAACCAACGAAGCTTATTCTAGAAGTATCATATGAGGATGACCTGTCTATATTCTTGTCATCTTAACTGGTTGGCGATGTACCAGACAAATAGTCAATTATTTGTTTTCTTATCGTCATCTCTACATATTACGATAAAGGAGGTATTGGCGCTACCAGTCACGACAATTACAAAACTGGTCTCAAATCCCCTCTAATAATAGTCAATCACACTATATCTATCTATTGGAAAACAAAAAAAAAAACAACTACGAACAAATGTATATAAAGATAATAAAAAACACAATCACAAGGAGTAATATATATAAAGAAAAAAAAAAAGAAGACGAAGAAACGGGCTACTTCTCATGGTGGAAAATAGTTCTTGGTTCTGTTAAAGCACCCAAAGCACGATGTAAATATAAATTCAAAAACGTCAATCCAAACAAATAACTGGCATTAACCCACCCGAAACCTTCAGTGGCAACACCTTTGAAATCCAATCCTTGGTTACCATATTCTGCATCTACTTTAATAGGCACGGCACCTTTAGTAACATTATATTTCTCCACCACGACCCCATTATAGTCCACAAATGATTTAGTCATCATGTACAACCAACGATATGCTAATCTTTGCGCAATCTTGTCATAACCATAATTGACTAATCCGATCCAGGCAAGAATTTGTTGTGGAGCCCAACCAAATGGATAATCCCATTGTCTTGAAGGACGAGTCAATCCAATATCACCACGGGATTTTAATGTACCAGCTACTAAACCTCCATATTCTTCCAATTTTGGTAAGGATTTTTCAATCAATTTGGCTGCTTGTTCAGGAGAAGCAAGTTTGGAATAAAGTGGCCAGAATGTAGTTGCTGATTCATAGTTGGTTTGATGTTCATCGTGTACGTTGTAGTCGTAATATATGTCATCGTGTTCATTCCACAAATATTTATCAACATTCAATTTTCTTTGTTGTGCTCGGTCATCCCAAATGGCAGATGTATGTTTACCTTCGAGATTGTCATTGAAATAGGTCTTCAATATGTAGGAAATGTCATTCTCGTATTTGTATAATAATGAGTTCAAGTCGACAGTGGCCAAGTAGGCACATTTACCTTCTAATCTATAACTGGTATCATGTCCTGATTCTCTAACTGCTCTGTCGTGTAAGAAATACTCATCCAATACGGGTTCCTTGATCTCACCAGAGTTGTATTTTTCAATAAATTCCGTTCTATCCATGTTATCGTATTTTGCCAAGAATTGCTTCAAGACAGCGTCAAAATGAGTGGCTTCGGTTTCTGGTGGCACACCTTTACCTTCAGGGTGATAGCATGATAAACCGGTTTTGGTATCTAATCTAGGCTTGGCACACCAAATTGTCTCATACTCTTTAATTGCAGCCAATGTTGCTCTTTTCAAGAAATCTAAAGCCTCTTCACTTTGGTTTGGCAACACCTCATTAGTCTTGTTGAATATTCTGAGTGCCATATCAGTTAAAAATGGAGGTTGTGATCTACCCAAGTAATATGATCTATTGGCATTTAAGATCTTACCATAATAATGGATCTCATAGATGAAATTTTCTGCCATTCCTCTAGCTAATTCCAAGTGTCTTAAGTTTTTACCTGGTGACACGTCAGTCAACAATCCTAAAGTTTCCATATATGAATCCCATCCATATAATTCATTAAATCTTCCTCCAGGGACGACATATGGCCAACTGATTAAATTTTTCGGGTCATTTGGATCAGGCTTGGTCGCGATCGACAATAACCCAGGTTTCTTGTTGATGGACTTGATGTAATCAGCATCAATTTTCTCTGGTAAATACTGCACATCTAAATAGATATCTTTTCTTGCTTTCTTGATCAGGTTAAAGAACTCAAATTGATCAGGACGGTTGTATGGGACATAAATTCTATGAGATTCTTGGTTCTCGTGGACCTTACCGTCTTCATCTACCCAGCTTTCTTTAATCTTCGTATCTTTGGACATTTCAACAATATTGTCTTTGGTAACTTCTCTAGTTAAATTCTTCCAAAATTCAGTAGAAATCAATCTTTTCATTCTGTCGACTGGGTTTTCACTTAATCTTGCTTCATCCAAAATGACCTGGTGTCTGCCAAATCTACTGGCAATAGTCAATTCTTGTAATAAATTACTCAACATATAGGTACCTCTAACTGATGATTGGTAAAAACCCATGGAATTGGCAGTACCCAAACGCAACAATTTCGGACCTGTATCTTCAATGGTGATTTGACAATTGTTGTCAGTATCTTCATTAGCCAATAATTCACGTAAAGTATCTTGGACATTGTTGATGTAAAATTTCTTTGGACGCAAGTAGGATTCATCTAATGATTGTCTTCGAATATGGAACTTTTCTCTACTTGAGTTAGCACTTGTTGATGTGTCTTGAGGGACATCGTCATGGTAGATTGGAATAATTGAAGGTCTCCTAGCACTTTCTACTGTTCCTTTAAACCCAGTTGGATGAGGTATCATAGTTGTTGGACTTGACGCAATTCCAGGAATACGGACATTACCATCTTCCTCCTCATTTGGTGACACTGGTTCCCGTGCAGTAGTTTTCTTTATTGGTACGGGAATGTTATTCTTATTGGATATTGGGTCTTCTTCATCTTCGTCTTCTCCATCACTCGAATGAACTGCTGATCCATTGCGTTCATGCAAGTCAAGTTTGAAATGCACTTGACCAGTAGGTTGTGGAGTCTCACTTTTTGGAGTAGGAGACGAGGAGCTTGACCTTGGTTCGGGTGATTCTCTAATCGGAGGCGGTTGGAAATGAGACGGTGGATTAGGGAGATCGTGTGGCGTGAACCTTGATGTTCTTTCAAATGTACTAAAAGTTCTGACTCTATTTAATTTCTTCTTCGCATCTTCACCGTAGTAACTTTCAGCGACTTCAAAAGGGTCATCATCACTTGATGTGGACACTTGTCTTCTGTGCTGCCGAGACATGACTAGTTATAATATCTTCTTATCTATAAATAGGGAAATGTGGGGGGAATGGAGATTGCGACAATATCTTTGTAGTGCGATTGTTGTAGGATAAATGAACTCTATTTGCTATCTTTTCCAAAATAAATAATCAAATAAATAAAAAAAAAGAAGAAATCTAATATAGTTTCATTTATATATTTTTCAACTTTTTTTTGGTTTTGGGATTGAAATATATAAAAGAAAAAAGAAATAGAAAAAGAAAAAGAAAATAATACAACTATATAAATAATTAAATAAAAAAAAAAAGAAAAAAAAGGAAAATCTGGCAAATAATCCCAACCTGCATACTACTACTACATAAACTTTGTGTTATCTTTGTTCAATTTTTAGTTATTTGTTACTTTTGAATTTGTTTCATTTAATGTATGGGTAGATAGCAATTGAGTGTCATCCGAAGATTTTCTCACTCACGCTTTTTTTTAATTTTTCATTATTTCTCCACACCTAAGAATCTTTGTTTATGTTTGTTTCCCATCTCTCTCTCCACTTTCTACATTTTGTTTTTTTGTTTAATTCATCAGTTTGACGAGATACGAAACTAGAAACAATACATATTATTATAAGTAATCATACTAGAATTTCATATCTGCATATTTTGTTTTGTTTGTTTGGGTTTGTTTGTTTTGTTGGGATTGGCATTATTACTTCGGTGGAATTATCGCAATGTTTTCAATTTTCTTGTTGGTGTTCACCGCGTTTCTCTGCTGTTACATTACACCAACGTTCTGCACACATGACGCGGAGAAGAAATGAGAAGAGAAGAGAAGGGAAGAGCAGACCAAAGGAGGGGAAGGCTATATGTTCTTCTGAAACAATAACGAAGAAAATTAAAATAACTTATTTCCATATATACATGACCTTTCTCTATTTCGTGTAGATTACTCATTGTTTTTCACACCCACACACACTTACACACACCCACATGTCCAATCCCTCAGTTTAACTCTCTCAGCCTTATTAAAAAAAACACACACAGATTTCTTGGTTTCGTGGCAAATGGTCAAACATTTTTGTGTGATTCCTCATTTTTACTTTTATGACGTATTCCTCCTCCTCTCCCTCATCTTCCCACCTATCAAACTACAATCGAATACCTGACAACCCTTATTGACGTATCTAGGCTTTTGTTATTGTTGTGGATTATTAACTGACATCTGTCTTTTTTTTTTTGCCAAAATTAGTAACAAAATTAGAATAAAATAATAGATGACACTCAAGACGTAAATGTCAAAGATATAAACAAATAATTAACCAATAAGGGGAGAAGGTCAATACATAATAATATAAAAAAAGATAATCGTAAAGAGTAGTCATGGAAACTGTCGATAAATAATATCACCAATGGAAGGTGTCACGGGATATTATATAATCGAAAATTTTATGGAAAGTAGCAAAGTGCGATCAGGGATTTTTTTTCTTTCTTTTCCGGATAATTGTGTCCTACACACTCACACACACTCAAAATTGCATTGAAATATTTGAGGGAAAAATAATAAATCAAAATGTAATTCAGACACTCCCCTGGATCTGATTCGTCCTTTTTCTTCTTTCGTTTATTTTCTTTCTTTCTCTTTTTTTTTTTTGCTCTTATAATGTCAATGTCTCTGTCACTTATTAATTGGTGTCTCAACTACCCTGAGTGTCTTAGTTGGTTTGTGATAGTTATTACACATCATTACTGTACAGGATCACATTCTTTACTTTTTTTTCGTTCCTAAAAGTTCCGGGTCCCCGAGGACTTTAGTGAGTGTCTCTCTCTTATTTTTTTTCCCAGTTGTAATAGAACCTCGGAGTTTCAAGCTTGGACAACCACAGTGACATTCTTGCATATATACCTTACTTTAAACTGCATCCCGGTCAGTTAAGGATCGACCGTTCCGTAAATTTCCTTCCGTGGAAGACAAATTATTCACCTAATTCCACATTTCCCTAATCCCGGAATCACGTGGATCGAGGAAATACCCAAAAACCGTATCATAATTTTTTAGTGGGGTAAGAAAAACAAAAAAACACAACGAATAATTGAACGTTTGTGCACATGCTAATAATAAATCAATTGTCCCTCTCTCTCTCTCATAATTATAAAAATTTCATATAAAATAAGCGTTCAATTGCACACAGTTTTCCACATTATTTATTTGAAAAAAAAAATCCCTTTTCTTGTCCTCCTTTTTTTTTATTTCTTTCTTTTTCCCTTTTCTTCAATTATAGTTATATCTTCAACTTTTCTTTCTATCAATCAATTCATATATATTCATACTTATTTCACAATGGTTAAAGTCGCAATCTTAGGTGCTGCCGGTGGTATTGGTCAACCTTTATCTTTATTGACCAAATTGGACAAAAACGTCGACGAATTGGCTTTGTTCGATGTTGTCAACGTTCCAGGGGTTGGTGCTGATTTGGGTCACATCAATTCTGATTCTAAAACTCAATCTTACTTGCCAAAAGACAAAGAAGACAAAACCGCTTTGGCTGCTGCTTTGAAAGACTCTGATTTGGTTATTATCCCAGCCGGTGTCCCAAGAAAGCCAGGTATGACCAGAGACGATTTGTTCAACATCAATGCCTCAATTATCAAAGGTTTAGCTGAAGGTATTGCTGAAAACTCACCAAAAGCTTTTGTTTTGGTTATTTCTAACCCAGTCAACTCCACTGTCCCAATTGTTGCTGAAACTTTGAAAGCTAAAGGTGTTTACGATCCAGCCAGATTATTCGGTGTCACCACCTTGGATATTGTCAGAGCTAACACCTTTATTTCCCAATTGTTCCCAAAGGAAACCAAACCATCTGATTTCAACATTAATGTTGTTGGTGGTCACTCTGGTGAAACCATTGTTCCATTGTACTCCTTGGGTAACTCCAAACAATACTACGACAAATTGTCTGAAGAACAAAAGAAGGAATTGATCAGAAGAGTCCAATTCGGGGGTGACGAAGTTGTTCAAGCTAAAAATGGTGCTGGTTCCGCCACTTTATCCATGGCTTATGCCGGTTATAGATTAGCCGAATCCATCTTGAAAGCTGTCAATGGTCAATCCAACATTGTTGAATGTGCTTTCTTGAACTTGGATTCCTCTATTAAAGGTGCCGAAGAAGCCAAGAAATTGGTTAACGGTTTGGACTTTTTCTCTTTCCCAGTTGAATTGGGTAAGAACGGTATTGTTGAAGTTAAATACGACATCTTGAACAAAGTTTCTGACGATGAAAAGAAATTGTTGGGTGTTGCCATTGAACAATTAGAAAAGAACATTGAAAAGGGTGTTGCTTTCGGTAAGAAATAAGTAAGTAACTTAGCTATGTAGAATAAACTATTCCTTCTTCACTGTCACAAAAATATTAAAATGAAAATGAAAATGAAAATATATGATAGCCATTTATTTATTTACTGATTGATGGGTGGTTCTGGTTTTGCATTCTTCTTAGTTGTAGGATTATCTTCTTTATTGAATTATTCAGTTGCACAAACTTTTGAAAGGCATCTTCAATTGATTCATTTTGCTCTAAATGGTGCATAAATCCAGGAATATTCAACATTAATAAAGCAAGTTTTTCCTTAGTCATTTCAGCCAATTCCAACCCCATGCCCAGATCTAACACCGACAATTCATCATTGGCCATTTTAACAAACTGATCGATTTTAGTCAATTGAGACACCACAGAACCAATGATAAACAGAACAATGATATTCTTTCTCGACCGCATAATTTTAAGTTGTACGGTGTTGAATACATCCCAGGAGTATTGCTGATTAAGGATAATTATCCCAGGTGGTTCAATCACATGGTTTATTAAATCATCCAATTCTAAATCAGATTGGTCATCAAGGGTAAGGGTGATTATGTATGTTGATAACCAAGCATGAGTTGATGTTGAAATAAGTTGCATCATTGGTCAACATAGAATTAGGGTTTTGTTGCAAAAAAAAGAAAAACAACACACACTAAAGAAATTCGTAAGAGTACTTCTCGTAGTATTGACCTGTCTAGTAGTATACTATGATCTTTGGATTTATAGGTGACAATCTGGATTACAACTAAAAAGTATATATAGGAATTGATAATCAATGTATGTTTTGTTTGATATACATATTGATGATCTTTAGAGAGATCGATGGCCGAAAAATGACATGCGTACTAACGAGCGAAAAAAAAAACAAGGGGGTTAAAGAGGCAGACAGCAAAAAAAAAAAGGAGAAACATCAGAGAAACAGAGAGAAGGAAGGACAAATAAAAATTCATTTTTGCCTATTATATGCATGTATTAATAATAATTCAAAAAAAAAAAGACTAACCCAAATTTCAATTATCAACAACAACAAAAACACATTGTATTTCATTCGATTGGTATAAATCAAATTAATTTCAGAAATCACGTGTAATATCTTTTTTTTAGAATTCATTTTACTACTACCATTCCTTGTTTTTCCTGCCACCCCTCCTCGTCCTCCTTGTCCATCATCATAAAGAGAGAGAGACAGAGCAAAAAAAAAACCAAAACAACAAAAAAAAAAACCTACAAAGAAAAGAAAAAAAAACAAACCAAGCAAGCAACCGTTTCTTGTATTTTTATTTTCAATAAAAAGAGGCAACGCAAAACATCATCACGACCATGGAAGCGATTTTAGACTTCTCTAAAGATTTAGATATTGCTTTATTTGATCAAGTTGTTGATACTTTTTACAAAGGATCAGGCAATGATCAAAAAAGTGCACAAGTGGTGTTGAACAAATTTCAAGAGCATCCTGATTCATGGAAATTCGCTGATAAGATATTGTCCAATTCAACTAATGCCCAATCGAAATATATCGCTTTATCATCATTGAACAAATTGATTCAATATAGATGGAGAACTATACCGGATAATGAAAGAGTCGGTATTAGAAACTTCATTGTCAACATGATTATTAGTCTTTGTGACAATGAGCAAGAATTTGAAACGCAACGTGCTTTGATCAACAAGATTGATTTGACTTTGGTTTCTGTTTTGAAACAAGAATGGCCACATAACTGGCCGGAATTTATCCCTGAAATCGTCATGAGTTCCAGATCTTCTTATAATGTCTGTGAAAATAACATGATTATTTTGAAGTTATTGAGTGAAGAAGTTTTCGATTTCAGTCAAGATCAATTGACCCAGGCTAAAGCCCAACAATTGAAGATTAGTATGAAGAACGAATTCGAAAAGATTTTTAAATTGTGTTACGAAATCTTGGATAAAACCACCAAGCCTTCGTTAATTATTGCCACCTTGAATGCTTTGTTGAAATATATTCAATGGATCCCTACTGATTACATATACCAAACCGATTTATTGACTCTTTTGTCTACCAAATTTTTAGCCCCTGCTGATACAAGAGCCATTGCTTTGAAATGTTTGACTGAAGTTTCGGCATTACCTGGTGACAGTGAGAAAACTTTAATCTATTTCAAAAACACCTTGGAACAAATTTATTCCATCGTGCCTATTACCACCAACTTGAAAAACTCTTATAAAGTTGCATCTTCCAACGATCAATCATTTTTGCAAGATTTTGCCATGTTTTTATGTACTTTCTTAGGTAACCATTTGATTCTTTTGGAAAAACATGAAGAAGCCAGAGAATTGTTACAAAATGCTTTGTACTATCTATTAGAATTGTCAAGAATCGAAGAACGTGAATTATTCAAAACCACTTTAGATTTCTGGTCTATTTTTGTTAACGATTTATTCAAAGAAATGAGAGACTTACCAAGCAGCCAATTATCTCCAATGATGCAATTAACTTATGGTAGCAACTTTAGAGGCGGTACCTCAGGTGGTGCTCCAGACCCTGCTGTTTTAGAAAAATTCCCATTAAGACAACACAGATATGCTGAAATGTTGTCAAAATTGAGAGTAGTCATTATTGAGAATATGGCCAGACCAGAAGAAGTGTTAGTGGTTGAGAATGATGAAGGGGAAATTGTACGTGAATTCGTCAAAGAAAGTGACACTATTCAGTTATACAAGTCCATGAGAGAAGTGTTGGTTTACCTTACCCATTTAAATGTCATTGACACCGAACAAATCATGATTGAAAAATTGGCTAGACAAATAGATGAAAGTGAATGGTCGTGGCAAAATATCAACACTTTATGTTGGGCCATTGGTTCTATATCCGGTGCCATGAATGAAGACATGGAAAAGAGATTTTTGGTTAGTGTGATTAAAGATTTATTATCCTTGACTGAAATGAAACGTGGTAAAGACAATAAAGCTGTGGTGGCTTCCAACATCATGTATATTGTTGGTCAATACCCAAGATTCTTGAAAGCTCACTGGAAATTCTTGAAAACTGTGGTGAACAAATTGTTTGAATTCATGCACGAAACCCATGAAGGGGTGCAAGATATGGCGTGTGATACTTTTATTAAAATCACCATGAAGTGTAAGAAACACTTTGTTGTTGTACAATTGAATGAAGATGAACCTTTCATTAACGAGATTATCAACAATATTCAATCGATAACAGAAGACTTGCAGCCACAACAAGTGCATACTTTCTATGAAGCTTGTGGTGTTATTGTTAGTGCACAAAACAACAAAGAAGCCAGAGACAAGCTATTGAGTGAATTGATGGCTTTACCAAACATAGCATGGACAGCTATTATTCAACAGGCTCATCAAGATCCAGAGTTATTGACCAACACCGATACGGTTAAAATCATTGCCAATATTATTAAAACCAATGTGGCTGTGTGTAAAGCATTGGGTCCTGGGTTCTATTCACAATTGGGTGGTTTATATGTTGACATGTTGTCAATGTACAAAGCTGTGTCACAAATGATTTCCGATGCCGTTGCCCAAGATGGAATAATTGCTACCAAAACACCTAAAGTTAGAGGGTTGAGAACCATCAAGAAGGAAATCTTAAAAATGATTGAAACTTATATTAACCAAGCTGATAATTTGCAAGAAATCGTTCGAGATTTGGCACAGCCATTGTTTGGTGCCGTTTTGGAAGATTACAGTTCCAATGTTCCTGATGCAAGAGATGCTGAAGTTTTAAGATGTTTAACTGCGTTGGTTTCCAAAGCCGGTCATTTAATTCCAGATGGAGTGGTGTTGATTTTGCAAAATGTATTTGAATGCACATTAGATATGATTAAGAATGATTTTGTGGAATACCCTGAACACAGAGTGGAATTTTATAAATTATTGAAAGAAATTAATGCTAAATCATTCCAAGGGTTATTGCAATTATCAGGAGAAGCATTCCAATCATTAATCAATGCGGCATTGTGGGCATTCAAACATAATAATAGAGATGTTGAAGACAATGGATTATCATT